>JAYJMJ010271619.1:0-262424 GCA_036873875.1 Laminaria ephemera | reverse complement strand
GGCAAAAATCATGGACTCACTGGCGCTACAGCTGCCCTAAATTCCTCAGGCAAACCTTCGTCGAATGGGCCGGACAATCCATCCGATATTCCTTCTGGGCTAAAGCCTACTATGAGCAACAAATCGCCAAGGGCAAGCCACATAATACGGTCATCCGTTCGCTTGCCTTTAAGTGGATAAGAATCATTTTCAGGTGCTGGAAAGACCGCAAACTCTACGACGAATCTACCTACTTGGAAGCCCTTAAAAGACGCGGTTCTCCGCTGCTTGATTACGCCGCAAATCCCTCAAAATAATCATTGCTGTCCAACTCAGGGCGTGTTGTTATGCTATTTTCAGTAAAGACTTAGATAGCAACACATTGACAGAATTGGTATTTCCCTTTAAGGCTGCGTCCAGCGCACATTTTTGATCTTCATACAGAGGTGAAATACTTTCAAGAAGAAGCTTCCTATCTCTCCACATTGCAAACCAAGGCTCTACATAGTCAAATACAAAGTCTGACATAACATCCACGCAGCACTCTACCGAATTAATCGATTTGCCATATTCGAACTTGATATTTTCATCAGATAATTCTGTCTCCGTATCACCTGCTAAAGCAAGGATGCCTGATGACTCATTGAGCACCCGTATACAAGCATGCAACCGGAAGCAAGGTCCGAAAGAATATTTGTGGATATGAAGAAACTCCAAAACATGGTCTGCTTCGCGTACGAAAAAAGACGGCTTGGTTCTGCGGTAACCATGCACCTTCACCTCGTGGGTAAATCGCCGCAGGACTTTGTCCTTGTTTGATTGTTCGAGTTTTCTATCCATTCTTTACTTTCTAAGCATAACATATGTTATACAGCAGCTGCTATTCAAGAGATATACAGCAGCACTTATATTAGGAGATATACAGCAACTACAAAACAAGCCATAGACAAGACACCCACAGGCATGTATTATGCTGTATAGATGTACAGTAATAGGTGTCACATGCAATCTCCGACTCATATTTCTAAGTTTGACTCCCTTTCCGAAAGCGAGACAGAAACTCATAGCGGCTGGCACCTTTACCAGAGCGCCTTAGTCAAGGCGAATATCAAACAACAAGTCCAACAATGGTACGCTCGCCACGTAAAACGATTTATTCACAAATTTACAGGTATTGACCTCAACACGCTAACTGAACCTCAAATTGAGAATCACCTCGAAACAATTCCTTCGGATTGGTTTAAACACGATTGGCAACACATTCAGTACATAGATGCTATCAGAATACTGCTAACCGATGTACTTCACACACCCTGGGCAGCTGATTTCTCCTGGGCGGACTACGCATCAACGGCAAAAACACTATCAATAAACCACCATACAATCGCACGCGAAGCTCATAATAACACACCGACACTGCCTGTTTTTTCCACCAAACTTCCCCTTCATCACGAGGAATCACTTCAATCACTATCACTGTCATTGCGTGAAAATAGCTATGCAATTCGAACTGAGCAAACTTATTGTCATTGGGTACAACGGTTCCTGTTAAGTCTGGCAGATAAAGACATAGCAGCATGTCACGATCAAGAGGTAAAGTCCTTTTTAAGCAACCTTGTTATTCAACGAAATGTAAGCAAAAACACACAAAATACGGCTTTGAATGGCATCGTCTACTTTTTCAAACATATCCTCAAACGACCTCTGGGTGAGTTTGAATTCCTGCGAAGCGCGAGACCACCAAAGCTTCCTACCGTACTAACATCAGTTCAAATATCACAACTCCTTGCCGACCTCAGCGGATTGCATCAACTGATGGCAGAAATCATGTATGGATCAGGTCTTCGACTGATTGAGTGCGCTCGGCTCAGGGTTAAAGATATCGATTTCGACTATGAAATAATCCACGTAATCGACGGCAAAGGAGGCAAACACAGACGAGTACCATTACCCAACTCTGTTATTGACAAACTGCGTAGTCAAGTCGAAAGAGTTGCTGAAACACACAGCAGTGATTTAGCCGCCGGCTTTGGGAGTGTGTTTATGCCAAACGCATTGTCACGCAAATATCCGTCGGGTTCAAAAACATTACTATGGCAATATCTATTTCCCAGCTCACGCCTGGCGGTTGATCCTCGATCGGGAATCACCCGCCGTCATCATATTCATGAAACTGTACCGCAGCGGGCTGTACGCAATGCCGCGAAAAAGTCCAATATTAACAAGCCTATTACCTGCCACACCCTAAGACACTCATTCGCCACTCACCTTCTGGAAGCAGGTTATGACATCCGCACAGTGCAAGAACTACTCGGCCACAGCGACGTCTCAACCACAATGATCTACACACACGTAATGAATCGCCCAGGAATGGTACCAGTCAAAAGCCCCTTGGATAGTTAAGCCAACACTCCCAAACTGCCTTACAACTCCACCGGCTTACCATGCGGCGTACGCAGATACGCATCACGCCATGCCTCAGTACGTTGATCCACAGCAGTAGCTGCAAGGCTTTCACTGGAATCAAGTAACCCTTCTAGTGCAGTCAATACCGATTGATAGTAACTGGCTGAATCATCAGTATCACCGCGTTGCTTTGAACGCTCTAACTCTGCGCCAAGTGCTTCTGACCACTCGACACTGGTGAACTGACCGCGCTCTACCAGATTAAATGCCAGCGCCAACACCTGGGCTTGCCAGCCTTCATCGAACACGGGGCCATTGTCGTTTTGTAGCAACGGGCCTAGCGGATCAGACGGGTTCAAGATGACTCTCCCAGAGATCAAGGGTCACTGTGTCTTTTGATTCATTCACTTCCGGCCATAACTCTGCAAGACTGAATTCAATGGTGTACAGGTGCTCGTGGCGTTTTTCAGTTAGTGCCATTGCATCTGCAAAGATGTGTGCACCATGATGATCAATCACCCGCCCTGTTTTTCCACGTGCATACATTGGCAAACGTGTATGGCCACTGCTGACTTTGGTCATTGTACGAACCGGATCAGTGTTGTTGTAGCGAGGTGCGGCATCGATTTTGGCATCATATGTTTTTTCTTTAAGCACTGAAGCACGTGCCTGCTCTGCGTTAGTCGGCGGTGGAAGGCCTTCAACTTTGCTGGTAGCTTTACCGGCAGCGATTTCTTCAACGGTTGCCCAGCCGGAATTGATCAACATTGCGCTGTAGGCTTGCATCCACTGATCAAAGTAGGGACGTGTCAGGTAGTCTGCAGGATTAATTAATTCACGACTGTGACGGAACCAGTCAACGCTCCAGTCAGGGGCCTGTGTTATTGCATGCGCAATGCTTCTGACTCTGGCTTCGTAGTCGGCATGGAACTGAATCTCTGGTTCGTCTACGTCTATCTTGCCAAAGCCCTGCCGGCCACCCAGATCATGTATGCCGTCCATTAGCTTGCACTCTGCAGGCGATCTGAAAGATCGCGGTGGGTTCCGATCATTGAATTACGACTGACCAGGCCCACCAGTTTATCTTCGCTCCAGCCTTCTGTGCCGGCCGGGCGTTGCGGCACAACCAGGTATCGCAGTTCGGCGGTACTGTCCCAGACACGAACGCGTGTAGAGTCTGGCAGGTCAACACGAAACTCTTTAAGCACACCACGCGGATCACGCACGGCGCGTGAGCGGTAGGCCGCCATTTTGTACCAGGTGGGTGCCATACCAAGCAGGCCCATCGGGTAGCAGGAGCACAGGGTACAGACAATCAGGTTGTGGGTATCTGCGGTGTTTTCTTTGGCGACTAAATGGCCTTGTTCAAGACCGAGCTCTTTTATGGCTTCGCTGGCGTTATCAAGCAGGCGGGCTTTGAAGTCAGCGTCTACCCAGCTGCGGGCGACAATGCGGCCCCCGTTTTTGGGGCCGATATCTTCAGAGTATGCTTCGACCCAGGCATCTACCGCCGCAGAATCTACCATGCCTTTTTCAACCAGCAGGCTCTCGAGAGCTTTTGCTCGCAAGGCGGGCTCTGAGGGCAAATGGCTATGAAGTTCATCGTGTATGTGGGCGACGTGGTCTGAGTCGTGTTCTGTCATTGTTTTGCCTGCCGTAAGCGCTTGATTCAGGAATTCATAATACACGGATATTGACAATTTGCGTTACCAGAGAAACCGAATGCAACACAGTCAGGGCTTACCGCTTTTGTTGGGTTGTCGCCGTTGCTTTTAAACCGGTGGAATCTGGTTAGTGTTAAGATTAAAACCGTTAAGACACCCGGCTTCCACTAACCGAATTCCAGAACCCTGTTACCCGTGACCTTTAAACCACAGCGCACAATCAAATGACTGGTGAACTCAGCCTTGAGCTATTCGCCACGCCCCATCAGGAGCTTCGCGCCCGTGCTATTTCTGGCGCGGCAGATTCACTAACCAACAAAGACATCAGAAATGCAGTGACTGCATTTTCTGAAAGTACGGCAGCCGGCTTGCTGACGCTGGCAACTGATCTTCACGATGCCACACTGCCGCCTGTCGCCAGCGCGTTCAGAACGCTTTCACACGATTGCCTGACCAGCTTGTGCCGCGCCACCGTGCAAGGCCAGAAACCGGGCCTCGCCGGCGCTGAACAACTACAACAGTCACTTGATCGCATGCCTCCACTGCGCGGGGGTGAATATCTGGATGCTGAATTATTAGATCAATGGTGGCAGGAACTGACGACACTTGTGTTGCAAGAAGCCAAAGCAATCGGGGTGATGGCTTATCTGGAAAAACGGCATCCTAAATGGCGCGCGGTCGGAAGAGTGACACTTCACCTGGCCGAGAACAAACAAGATCCCGATTACCCTTTCGCCTATATGGCCACACTGATACAACCGGCAGGTCGTGGCAAAACAGAACATCATGTGCCACTGGCTTACGCGCTGCAAGCCAGTGCTGAATCCGGTGAAACCGATATGCTGTTAGCGATGCTTGCACCTATTCAGCATGCCGCAGACCAGTTGCCATGGCTTCAGGCACTGATTGATGATGGCAGTTTTTACCAGGCGCTTGCCTGGTCACCCGAACAGGCACATGAATTTCTGCAATCGGTCGATCTTTTAAATCAATCCGGCTTGAGTGTCAGAGCCCCGGACTGGTGGCATAGCACTAAAGATCGCAAGCCAACCGTTGAAGTTACCGTCGGCTCGAAAAAAAGATCACATGTCGGGCAGGATGCCCTGATTGATTTTGATATCAAAGTGGTCTTTGAAGGCAAACGGGTCAGCAAAGCCGAACTCGAAGAAATCCTGAACACCACAGAAGCGACAGATAACGGACTTGTGCGGCTGCGGGGACGCTGGGTAGAACTTAACCGCGAACGTCTGGCAGAGGTACTGGATCATTGGAACAAGGTAAAACTTGATGCTGAAAACGGTGTCAGCTTTGCCGAGGCGATGCGCTGGCTATCCGGAGTTCAACAGGCCGGTAAGAAGCAGGATGATTTTTCGACTGATGCAGAATGGCTGGGCATTACTGCCGGACCATGGCTTGAAAAGACGCTGCTGCAGTTACGTGATCCTGACTCCATAAAGGCATTAAAGATCACCGGTTTAAAAGCCACACTGCGTGATTATCAAACGGTGGGCGTTAACTGGTTACACTTTATGGCCAAACTTCGATTAGGGGCATGCCTTGCTGATGATATGGGGCTGGGTAAAACCGTTCAGGTGTTAGCGCTGTTACTGAGAATCAAAACAGACCAGAAGAAGAACTCAGATTCTTCACTACCCAGCTTGCTCATTGCGCCGGCGTCTTTGCTGGGCAACTGGCAGTCTGAAATTATAAAATTCGCCCCTTCACTTAAAGCAATCACTCTGCATCCATCGTCAGCAGAAATAGATTTAAAAGATAACAAGGCAATCAGTCGCGCTGTCTGTGACGCTGATCTTGTAATTACGTCTTATACGATGCTGGTGCGGCTGACCCTGTTGCATGAAGTCAACTGGCGGCTGGTAATTCTGGATGAAGCACAGGCGATTAAAAATTCGACTACTAAACATACCCGTGCGGTTAAACAATTATCGGCGCAATCGCGGGTAGCACTGACGGGTACCCCGGTGGAAAACCAGTTGGGTGATCTTTGGTCACTGTTCGATTTTTTAAAACCGGGCTTACTCGGTAATGCCACCGAATTTAAGCGCTTCGTCAAAAGCCTTTCAAACGATGATGCGATCAACTACGCACCACTGCGTCGACTGGTGAACCCTTATCTATTGCGTCGATTAAAGACCGATAAAAAGGTCATCAGTGATTTGCCGGATAAAACCGAGCTACAAACATGGTGTGGCCTGAGTAAACAGCAGGCTAAGTTGTATCAGGCTTCTGTGCGTGAGCTGAAGGCCAGCCTTGAGGGCATGGAGGGTATTGAACGCCGTGGACTGGTGTTGGCTTATCTGACCCGCTTTAAGCAGATCTGCAATCATCCTGCACAATGGAGTGGCGTGGGTGAATATACACAAGCCTCCAGCGGTAAGTTTCAGCGATTGATTGCACTGTGCGAAGAAATGGCACAACGACAAGAGAAGGTGCTGGTATTCACACAGTATCGACAGTTAACGCAACCACTGGCCAACACATTGGCAGAAGTTTTTGGCCGAAGTGGCCTGGTGCTGCATGGAGCAACGGCTGTAAAGAAACGCCAGTCTATGGTGGAAGAATTTCAAAGTGACGACGGCCCGCCATTTTTTATTTTGTCTCTAAAGGCCGGCGGCACCGGACTTAACCTGACTGCTGCAACCCATGTTATTCACTTTGATCGCTGGTGGAACCCGGCGGTTGAAAATCAAGCGACCGACCGTGCGTTTAGAATTGGCCAGAAGCGCAATGTGATGGTTCACAAGTTTGTTTGCCGGGGAACAGTAGAAGAACGAATCGATCAGATGATTGCTGAAAAAAACCAGCTTGCAGAATCAGTATTGAATACCGATGGTGCAAAGATGCTGACCGAAATGGCGGACGATGAGCTTCTTGATTTTGTGTCGTTAGATGTTAACTCTGCGGTGGCGTCATAAATGATTAACAGACACGATCACTGTTTGACTCTAAAGACGGCTATAGGGCACCAGCATTACAGGTGCAATGCGCGATGAGTTGGGACTACTTCCCCCGCAAGCCATCGGTCGCCAGTCAACGCGCGGCTGCGAAGAAAATGGCCGATCGTCTTAAAAAGAAAGACAAGAGCGCCCAGCCCGTAGAGATTGAAGGCCGAAAGATTGTTCAAACATTCTGGGGCAAGGCCTGGTGTGAGAATCTGGTGTCTTATCACGACTTCGCCAATCGATTACCGCGTGGTCGCAGTTACGTTCTTAACCTGGCGGTGGTTGATCTGCGTATTGGGCATGGTGAAATTCAAGCCAGGCTGATGGGGAGTGACCTGTACCATATCAATATTAGTATAAAGCCACTGCCGAAATCACAATGGGCAGAGTTTAAGCAAGATACTTCCGGGCAGATTTCATCGGCGATTGCATTATTAAAAGGTGAGTTACCAGGTGATGTATTGAAACGGATTGTTGACCGGAATTCCGGCCTATTCCCGACCCCCAGGGAAATCACCATGCACTGCGATTGCCCTGATAGCGCCCGTATGTGCAAGCATATTGCAGCTGCGATGTATGGCGTGGGGCACCGGTTGGATGCTCAGCCGGAGTTGTTGTTTAAGCTTAGAGGGGTTGATCATCAGGAGTTATTGCAGCAGGTAATTAGCAGCGGTGGTGTAGGCAATCTGGCCAGCGATAAACCGCAGGTGGCAGATAAGAATCTTGAAGGCATATTCGGGGTGAAGATTGTTAAGGTCACCACCGGTTTTGATGAGTTATTGAAGGTTGCGGGGGCGGTAAAAAGAGGGAAGAAAAAAGTTAAGAAAAAGGCTAAGACTGTCCGCAAGAAGGCTGTGCGTAAGAAGGTTGCTAAGAAGAAGACGAAGAAGGTGGGTAAGAAGAAGTTGTAGTTTGGATTGATATAGGTAGTTAATATTTTTTCTTGGCTGTATTCAGGCAGACAGGTTGAATCGATTTTTCTTACAATTTGAAGTTTATAGCCACAGGTTTCACAGGGTGCCGGTGAGCTTGCGAACCGCACCGGTTGATATTTACGGCGTGCGAAACGTTTAAGTTTGGAACGGTGCGTGGGGGCTGGTGTTTTGTTTACCGCGTCGGTGTTATTTTGCGTAGTGTAACTTTTTTACTTCGGACCGGTGCGGTTCGCGGGCTCACCGACACCCTACGTAAAAGGCGGGGTTTAAACGAACTCAGGCGCAAAATTTCGCGCCTGAGTTTAGTGCTTGTGTGTCAGTTTTTTTTACTGACTGATACGACCGTCTTTTTCTACGACTACGGGGTTGTTGGCAATCATGTAGTCGATTAACGCTTCTTCCAGTGGACGACCATAGTCATAGGGATCTACGGCGTTATCGTTGAACAGGCTGTAGCCATCACCACCGGTACGCATAAAGTTATTAGTCGCTACGGTGTACATGGTGGCATCGTCCATTGCGTCAAAACCACCGTCTGCATTCATGACTTCAACAGAGACAATGCGGCTGCCGGGCTCTTTGCTGACATCGTACTGGTAGCGTATACCAGACACCTGCGAGAACCGACCCGATCCACTTTTACCACCGATTCTTGATACGCCGTTTTCCAGTGATTCACGGATATCAGCACCATTAAGCTTCAGGGTGGATATGGTGTTTCCGAATGGCAGTACGGTCAGCACTTCGCCAACGGTGACTTCGCCTTCATCTATATCAGAGCGGATACCACCGCCGTTTTGCAGCACAACCTGTGCACCGGTTTCAGCGCGAATGGCATCAGAGATTAAGTTACCGATCAGGCATTCTTCCATGCGGCAACTCTTGTTGCTCATTAACTGGGAAGAGACAACCGATTTTTCATCATCGCCCGCCACCGGTGTGTTTTTAAGTTCGTTGATGGGTTGTGCCAGTCCTTCAACCAGCGCCTGCATTTCCGGATCAGGTGTGATGAATTTGCTCAGTAGAACCAGGTCACCACGTGCTCTGATCACTTTGCCTTCCTGGTCAAAACGTAAGTTCAGCCTACCGACATAGCGATCACGATCACCCGCCTGCACGATATAAACCGGGTTGCCTTCGGCATCGTCAACTTTAAGCGGGTATTTGGTATCACCCCCTTCTTTGTAGATGCTGCTGATTGCGGTGTGGCTGTGACCACCGACGATCACATCGACGCCGGTGATTTTACCGGCGACAGCGATATCGTTACCTAAGCCAATGTGCGTGGTGAGAATGATCTTGTTAACGCCTTGCTCTGTCAGGCTGGCAACTTCACGATTAACCGCACCTGCGTAATCATCAGACCAGGTGAGCGCATCTTTATTGGCAAAGTTGATCGTGATCTCAGGGGTGTCTGCGGTGACTAGTCCGATCACGCCTATTTTTTCACCGCCAATTTCAAGCACGGTTGAGCCCGGAATAGTAGAGGCCAGAGTTTCCTGTGTACCGAAATCAGTATTGGCAGACAGTACCGGGAAGTTCACGCCTTTGGCGAATTGTTCCAGCACTTCAAGCCCGTTATCGAATTCGTGATTGCCCAGCGCCATGGCATCGTAGCCCAGCTGATTCATGATTTTTATGTTGTCTGCACCGGCATAGTATTTATGAAACAGGGTACCGGTGAATCGATCACCGGCATCCAGTAACACGGAGTTGTCGACTTCAGCGCGAATAGACTTAACAACAGTGGCCTGCCTGGCAGCGCCCCCGTTTCCAGAGCGGCCCTGTGGCTCGTGGTGGGAATGGGTATCGTTGGTGTGCATCAGGGTGAGGCGGTAAGGCTCTGCATCTTGTGCGGCAAGCGGTGTGGCGAATACGGCAGAGACAAGCAGTGCCGTTAACGACAACCGCGCTGTCTGCGTTGAATTGGTCAATCGTCTAAACATGATTTTTCCTCGGTGAGTGAATGCTGTTCGGCCCTGAATAAGGCAGGGCTCAGTGGAAACGGTCTGTTATTTATACAATAAAAGCGGGCTTGCAGAACATCCGTAAACGCCGCCGTTTTCAGTCAATTATTTTAAGCAAATTTCGAAGATCAAAGATCACCGGACAGGTCGCTGACCTTGAGTAGCAGCTTGCCGTTATTTTTACCTTCGAATAGCTTATTGATCACGGTGGGCAGTGTTTCAAACCCTTCGTCGATATCCATTTTATATTTGAGCCGCCCATCCATGAGCCATTTTCCCAGATCGCTGAGCGCATCACGACTGCGGTGTACATAGTCCAGCACCAGAAAGCCTTCGATCTTCGCCCGCTTGGAAATCAGCGCCGGCAGGTTGTGGACGCCGGGGCCCGGTTGTGATGACGCATATTCAGAGATATAGCCACACATGGGAATACGCGCCCCCACATTGATTAACCCCAGTGCCATATCCAGCATTTTACCACCGACGTTTTCAAAGTAGATATCAACCCCTTTAGGGCAGGCCTGCTGAAGTTGCTTATAGGCGTTGGGCTGTCGATAGTTGATGGCGGCATCAACACCGAGCTGATCCGTCAGCCATGCACATTTTTCATCACTGCCGGCCAGACCCACCACGCGCATTCCCTTGATTTTGCCAATCTGGCACACCACTGACCCCACGGCACCGGCGGCAGCAGACACCAGTAAGGTTTCGCCTTTTTCAGGCTTACCGACTTCCAGCAATCCGAAGTAGGCAGTAATGCCGGTCATACCCAATGGCCCCATATAGACTTCGAGCGGCAGGCCGCTTTTTGATGGCACTTGTGAGTAGTCGCGCCCGTCGGTGATGACATGGGTTTGCCAGCCGGTCATTCCCTGCACAACATCGCCTTCTTTAAAAGCGGGGTTACGGCTTTTTACGACAACCCCCATGCCCAGGCTGCGCATGACCTCGCCTTTGGCGACGGCGGGCAGATAGGTATCCATTTGCGCCCACATACGCTGGGTAGGATCGAGCGATAAATACAGTACTTTGACGAGAAATTGTTCATCACGCAGTTGAGGTATGATGACTTCTCTAAACTCGAAGTTATCCTGTGTGAACAGGCCAGTCGGGCGCTCAGCCAGTAGCCACTGCTTGTTCAGTCTATTTTCCACGAATCACAATTTCCCGGTTAACTGGTCAGACCAACATATTACCCGATCTGGCGAAGCGATCAGGTGTAGTTGATGAAATTCAGGCGCACCGATGAAATGTGATGAAAAAGTAATGTGTAATGACATTACCACCCACCGTTCAGAGACGATTTTGCCCACCCGGAGACACTCACCGAATTCATGATTATCTATCTTGGCCTTGGCTCTAACCAGGGTGATCGCAAAGCAAACCTTGGTCACGCTATCAAGCAACTGGCAGAGAAAAATGTGCAGTTGCTGCGTGCATCACCGGTGATTGAAACCCCTGCTCTACTACCGGACAACGCACCGTGGGAATGGAATCAGCCGTTCCAGAATATGGTGATTGAGTGTTCGACCGATATGACACCGGAAGCATTACTGGCGCATATACACACGATTCAGGAAAGTGCCGGCCGCACTAATAAGTCGCGCTGGTCACCGCGCCCGATTGATATCGATATTCTATTGTGGGGTGACCGGATCATCAGCACTGATGAGCTAACCATCCCCCATCGCGATCTGCATTTGCGGCATTTTGTGCTCACCCCGTTGATTGCGTTAACACCCGGCCTGGTTATTCCCGGTCGGGGTGATAAAACGGTTCTGCAGTGGTCACAGGAATTGCCCCACCATATACCCCTGTGGATGGGCATCCTGAATATCACCCCTGATTCTTTTTCAGACGGCGGCACGCACGATAACTTTGCCGCAACGCAGAAAACCATGCAGACCATGGTTGACTGGGGCGCGACGATTCTGGATATCGGTGGTGAATCGACCCGACCGGGCGCAGACACCATTGACGCCGACACCGAATGGTCGCGGGTGGCACCGGTACTGGAGTATTTGAATGATCGTGGCCGGGACAACCCGTTGCGCCCGTTGATCAGTCTGGATACCCGCAACCCTGAAATCGCAGAAAAAGCGATAGAGATCGGGGTGGATTTTATTAACGATGTCAGTGGGGTCAGCCACCCGAAGATGATTGAGCTGGCCGCAGACAGCAGTTGCCAATGGATCGCGATGCATAGCCTGAGCGTGCCGGCTGATCCGAATATTATAATTTCACCGGAAGCCGACCCGGTAGAGGAAGTTCATCACTGGCTGACAGAACAACTTATCCGTTGGGATAAAGCGGGGATTGATAGTAACCGGATGGTGTTTGACCCGGGCATTGGCTTTAGCAAAAACCCGCTACAGTCTCTGAGGCTGTTACAGCGCGCAGGCGAATTTCGGCAACACGGACTACGCTTACTGGCGGGGCATTCACGAAAGTCTTTTATGAAACAGTTTGCCGGTAGCGAAACACACGAACGCGATATGGTCACGATTGGTGCGGCGATGCAACTTTGCCAACAGGGGGTCGATATTATTCGGGTGCATAATATTCCCGATCATATAGCGGCGTATCGGGGCTGGTCGCATCTGGCTGAATGAAGCACGGTAAAACAAAGGCGATTACAGGGTTAGAAGAATGGCAGGTGGATGGTCTAAAGATGGTGCAGTGCAGGATCAGATCGACGCAAGCGTTAAAGATGCAGTTGAACGCGCCCGCAAGCAACTGCCGCAAGGTGAAAGCCTGACTCACTGTGAGGAATGCGATAAAGAAATTCCTGAAGCACGGCGCCAGGCCGTGGCCGGGGTACGCTATTGCGTTGAGTGCCAGAGCGCTATTGATGATGCCAACCAGATTAGCGGCTATAACCGCCGTGGCAGCAAAGATAGCCAGTTGCGTTAGTCTTTGTATCAAAGGCTGCGTTCACACCAAACGCAATGGTTCACCAAGACCAGTCACACGGGTTACGGTTACAACATCGGCAAAAAGGTGCTTTAAATCCCGATAAGGGTGCATAGATTGCTGTAATTGTGGAATGGCTTCGAACCCGACGGTGCGATCGTCCGTAACCACCTGCAGAGAACCGGGAAACGGCCAATAAAACAAAGGCACCGATTTATTTCACACGTACAGGACTGGACTGATGATTAAGCCTGTATTCAGTTTGGGCCGATTTTGATTCAGCTTTGCAATCGCCGCTACACCGAATATCTTGTTACATTTAACAAACCAATAAACTACTAGCCTTGATGCATCAATAAAACGGGAGATTTCCGATGTCTGTTTTAAGAAATAAATCTTTGAAGAGTGCACTTTTTATGGCAATGGCGATCAGCCTTGCCGGCTGTGCAACCACCCGGGATATCAGCCCGGATGCCAATATTCATTATGATGCGACTTATGATTTCGCCGATAAGAAAAAGATCGTGGATCATCTAAGCCAGAATCTGATGGAGTTTGTTGACCTCAACAACAGTCAGCCGGTGCTGATTAGCTACGGTATTGGCAATGAGACTTCAGAGCATATTAATACCGCGGGCATTAGCGATGATATTCGCCTGGCACTGGTACAATCAGGTAAATATCAACTGATCAATGAAGACCAACGCGCCAATATCACCACCGAAGCTGATTACCAGAATACGGGTGCTGTGCCGGTTTCGCAGCGCATCACCAAAGGGCGGCAATTAGGGGCAGATTATGTACTGGCGGGCACCCTGCGCTCTATCGTTAAAGATCAGCCAAGACAATTTCGATTAAGCAAAAAGAAACTGGTTCACTACAGTTTGAATCTGGAACTGACCAACACTGATACGGGTGCGGTCAGCTGGGCAGATAAAGTTGAAATTGCACGCGAGTCTTCACGGCCAATTTTCGGCTGGTAGTTCAATGCCGATATCCTGCTCGCCACGGACGGGTCAGTGCCGGTGGCGCGGCTGGCTGTACAGCTGGCTGATAATCCTGCTAACCGGATGCAGCACCACACCCGGTGCCTTGCATCTGGCCCACCAGCAGTTCGTCAGTGGCAACAACCAGGCCGCACTTAGCACTTTATCAACTGCTGAAGTGGTTGACCGCAAAGACCGTCTTTTATTCTGGATGGAAAAAGCCCTGGTGCTTCACGATGCAGGTGACTTTGAAGAAAGCACACGACAATTACTGGCAGCAAGTCAGTACCGCGAGCAACACGACTTCATAAGCCTGCGTGATGAAGCGCGTGAGTTACTGGCTAACGAATGGGTGGGCAGTTACCAGGGCGAGTACAGTGAGCAGCTTTGGATACACAGCTATCTGATGATGAATTTTTTATCGATGGGGCGCTATGAAAGTGCAGCGGTGGAAGCCCGTCAGGCACTTGCCCGTATCGATAATCAGCCGGAGGTGCTTAAAAATGATCATTTCACCCGTGCGTTAATTGCCTTGAGTTTTGAAGCAGCGGGGCAGCTGAACGATGCCTACATCGAGAACCGGCAACTGCTTGAAGACAAAGAAACCTATGGCGACAGCCTGAACGCGATTATGCTGCCGCAGGCGCTGCGCCTGGGGTTTACTGAAGACGCCAGCCAACTGAAAAAGCAGCTGCTGCAAACGCAACGCTCTAAGGCTGATCAGCCTACACAGGACTATGCAGTTTTCTTTATCGCCAGTGGTTTGATACCACAGAAATTTTCAGGAAGTATTATCACCGGCAATACATCACGGCTGTCTTTTCCACAATACTACGTGAACAACGCACACCCGCCAAAGCTACGTGTAACGGTCAATGGTGAACCGTGTGAATGTTATCCTATTAATACGGATTTAGGATTGTTAGTGAGTGACTCACTGAATAAGCGTGGCGTTAGACTGGCGACGAAATCAATCATCAGAGCCGCATCAAAAGATGCCCTTGCCGATGCCATTGGCAAACAAGACGAGATCGTCGGTGAGCTTGCACGGATATTACTATTTGCCCTGGAAGAAGCCGACACACGCAGTTGGCAAAGCCTGCCCAGACATTTAAGTTTGCTGCGAGTACCGCTGCCAAAGGGCGACGCCGAACCACTCATAGAAATTTTTGCCTCGGCAAATGAAGGTGCAGCGATCAAAACACTGAGGCCCGCGCCAAACAAAGCAGGCATGCAGTTTTTCCCTTTACGATTCATCAAGCACTACTGATGACCTGCCTGAAAAAGACAAGCCGAATATAACCGTTACAGCAGTGACTGCCATCAGCAGCCATAGCACCATATCAATATGGGTTTTGTCAGCAAGTATCCCCAGAAAGAACGGCCCCGCCACACTGGCCGCACTGGATAAGGTATAGATGATCGCATAGGCGCGAGAGCTTTTATTATCATCAACATAGTCCGCGACGGTGCCATAGCAAACAGTAGATGACCCTTGCACAAATACCCCGACTAACGGCAGCATTATAAAGACCAGTTGCAGCGGTAGCAGCAGTACCCCTAACAACCCCACCATAGTTAAGCACTGCACCAATATAAAAGACAATCGATCACCAATTCGGGCAGCCAGCAAACCACCGGCGAATTTGCCTGCAGTGCCGCCGATGAGTGTCAGCACGACACCACCGGAAGCATGTGCCGCACTGGCGCCATTTTCAATGAGGATAAAGGCGATAAAGGTTAAAAAACCTGCCTGTACAATGCTATCCAGAAATACGATTACGCTTAGTGAGGCAAACCGCAAGGGATATGTGATTCCCCATGTCCCCTGAACTGATTCGCTGTTCGGTGCTTTATCTTTTTGAACAGTATCCTGATGCTGAATATGCCGTAGCAGCCACCAGACTACGGCTGCAAATACCAGTGCTGTGATCGATGCACTGACCACCACCGTCTGCCAGGCAAGCCCGATACCCAGCAAAATACTGAATGCCCCGGCGTAGGCTAATTTACCCAGATCACCAAACGCATTATAGGTACCCAGCGATTTGCGCCGCAGGCCACCTGCGAAAGTTTTCACCAGCAGTGATGACGACAAAGAGTGTTGAAACGCAGCGCCGCATCCGGCTAGTACAAAGAAAAGGCAGACGGTAATAAACTGATTAGAGGCTGCCACGCCAAGGTAACCGATTCCCACCCCAAGCAGGCCCATGATCAGCAAACGTTTCTCACCGAATTTCTCGGCCAGAAAGCCGGACGGAATTTCAAGCAGTGCCATCGCCGAACTACTGCAGGCTTTCAATAAGCCGATTTGCGAATAGCTTAAGCCCAGGCTTTGCGCGAGCACCGGAAGCAATACATACTGCACTGCGACTAAACCATCCTGAATCGCATGTGCGCCACACGCAGCGATCAACACATTGATGGCAGACGGTTTTTTATCGCTTGAGGTTATGATGATTACTCTCTTGTAGCACCCGACAGATAATAAACGATTGGTGCCGGATATCGCTGATTAATATCGGGCTGAGAACACACCAACTTTACGAGCACCCACACCCTAATCAGGCTATGCTTGGCCGCCCTGTTACCGACCTGTGTTTTTGTGTCACACCACCGTAAAACCACCCCGAACTGGATCGACTACTCGCTGCTTATCGGCTTGTCTCTGATATTTGGCAGCAGCTTTATATTTACGGGCATTAGTGTTCGGGATATACCACCGGTCACTGTGGTGACATTAAGGCTGGGTATTGCGCTGTTACTGCTTTGCGTATTTGCACTTTATACCCGGCAAAAACTACCGGCACCGGGGCGAATCTGGATTTACATTATTGCTTCTGCCCTGTTCGGGAATGCCATTCCTTTCTCTTTTATCAGTTGGGGACAGGTGACAGTAGAGGCGGGACTGACTGCGATCTTCATGGCGGTCATGCCGCTGGCGACAATTTTTCTGGCGCAATTTTTCACCGACGATGAAAAGCTTAATCGATGGAAAATTGCCAGTGTCCTGTGTGGACTGGCCGGTGTGATCATCCTGATGGGCCCCTCAGCACTGGGAGCGATCGGTGATGACACCATACGTCAGCTAGCGATACTGAGTGCCGCCGTGTGTTATGCCATCAACGCAATCATCACACGCAAGCTGGTGTCACTGCCACGGTTACCGATGGTGACAGCATTGCTGCTTAGCAGCACAGCCCTGATGCTACCGATTTGTTTGATGATCGATCAGCCGTGGCAAATAGATTACACGCTGCCGGCGATAAACTCGGTGCTGATGTTGGCTGCCGGGCCTACTGCATTTGCTACCTGGTTGATACTGGTGATCATTGATCGACAGGGGGCTTCGTTTTTGAGTCAGATTAATTTTATGGTGCCGTTGGTGGGTGTGGCACTGGGGAGTTATTTTCTGGCGGAGCGGCTGCCGGTTAATGCGTATATTGCGCTGGGTGTGATTCTGCTGGCTATTGCGCTTTCACGGAGGGGTGACCAGAAGAAGTAGTTTTGGTGGGTTGGTTGTGACGGTTAGGCGATTTTTTTCTTTTAGCTGTCGGGGTTTCAATGATGATTGTGTCATTGCTGCACTACTGGTTAAGTCGATGCATTGGTAAGGCTTGAGCGCCTTTTTCTCACTTACGTTTCGGGTTTCCTGGTTAGATTGTGCTGCTGCTATGCAATGTGATAAACCGATGCATTGGTGAGGCTTGTGTGGCTTTACTCGCTTATGTGTCGGGGTTGCTGTTTAATTTCTGCTGCTACTGCAGGCTCTGGTCACCCGACGCGTAAGCGAGTTTACGATGCGGCGCTGATCTACGGGTTCTGTAGCTTGATGCGGCTAGATCAGCACTATCGATTCAAGATGTTCGAGCAGAAATGTGATGCCTACACCGGTTGTTATTGCACAGGCAATCTTAGGGTTTAGGGCGCTGGCTTGCAGGGTTCCGGGACGGCGGGTCAGTATTAGGCCGGGGACTACCGCAATCGCATACTGGATGACACATAACCCGACCAGGTATCCGCTTAGCACGGCAGTAGATACAGACTCTTGCTGGGTTAATGCACCGCCGTAGGCCCAGCCATGAAACACGCCGAGTACTGCGAATAGCAGACCGACCTGCCGCAATGATAAAGCGCTGCCTTTGATGCCAATGACACCAACGATCACGAGTGATAGCGCGATGATCGGTTCAAGTGCAGGGATTCCAATACCGGACAAACTGAACATGACACCGGCGACTACCCCTGCCAGTAAAAACAGCGGGGCAAGCAGGGCAGTACCGGATACCACCGCAAGCATGCCTGCAGCCAGAATAAAAAACAGGTGATCAAATCCAAGGACCGGATGACCAACGCCGGACAGCATGCCATGAGTAAAGGTTTGCATGGGCAAGCCATTGAGCGGATGGTGTGCCAGTGCCGGGTTTGCAGCAATAGTGACAAACGCCAGCACAATGGCTAACTGACCCGAGGTTATTGGCTTAACAGATCTCATGGCTTTCCCCTGAATTTTTGGAACTTTGACTAACGCGGGCTTACTCCAACCCTTCTATAATTGTTTGTACACTGGTTGAAGCAGACATGCGAATACTTTTTGCGTGAGCGTATTCATCTGAATGATACCAGCCGTAGGCGGCATCATAAGAGGGGAAACGGATTATCACGTTTCTGTCTCCGGCGGGTTCACCTTCATAACTGATCGACTTACCCCCGCGGGCTAAAAACTCACCACCGAAAGCTTCTATGGTTGGCAGAACCAGCGCGATATAACTTTTATAAACTGCCGGGTCGGTGACATTTATTTGTGCAACCACATAACCTGAGGGCATCTAAACCTCCGTTGAGTAATTTTTTTCTGACGGTTGATGGCTTAAGGAACTCACGATCAACCATTATTCTGTTACCGCGCTGTGTTGATAGCGGGCGGGTAGTAATTAAGCCATTCGGACTCACAACCCGCACAGCCCTACTTTGTTTTGATCAGGGATTCTTAAACGAGGACTCAAGCAACACGCCCCAGTCATCGACCAGTCGTTCATAGGTTTCAACGCAGATTTCACGACGGTCTTCATCAAAACCGATGTCTTGCGCCATCTCGGTAAATTTATCAGGATCACTGCCATAGATGTGGCAAAGCGTACTGAAGTAGCGCTGTTCATCAAGGCTGTGTTCGTCCCAGAAATCTTCTTTTTCCAGTTCGTCCCGGTCTTCGCTTTCAAGCGCAAACAATTCGGCGGCGTTGCCAGCCATTTCTGCGCCGTCTTCGTAGTATTCAAGCAATAGTACATTGGCCAGGGCGTCTACAGCGTCTTCTTCCTTACCGACGATTGGCAACTCCAGTTGGTCAACCAATGCATGGCCAAGCTCGTGGAATAAAGTGTGAAGCATCGCATCACTTGCAAATACAGCCTGCTGTTGTGAATCGTCTTCTATGGTACTGAAACGATCAATCACCTCGGTATAGAAGAAGTAGGGAATCTGAATCTCGCTTGCTTGTGGATCGTAGAGCGGACCGTCTTCTGCACCAACAGTGACCGCAATATCTCTTTCGAGATTGAAGCTGTTATTGATGAACTCTACGCCGTCATCGAGCGCTCCGTCCTGCTCCATAATTTCTTTGATATCGCTGTATTCAGCACTATCAAGGTATTCAATGACGACACGGTTTTCACTGGCCGCAGCGGCGAATCCGCTGAGCCCCAGGGTAGTAATTAAAATCAGATAAAGTTTGTTCACTGGGTTTTCTCGGTAAGTTAAAGCGCCGGTCCAAGATCAATGGGCGTGCCATCGGTAAACCGGCTGAAACGAAAGCGGTTGAGATCATGGGAGACCGGTTGGTTTTGAACCAGTTGTGCCACTACTTTTGCAGCCCCGGGACCTATGCCGAATCCATGGCCGCTAAAGCCGGTGGCTATAGTTAATCCATTTATCTGCGGTACATGATCAATCACCGGTACGACATCAGGCATGGTGTCTATCATACCAGCCCAGCTATGCGCGACACTCACATCAGCAAGCGCCGGGAACCGTTCCTTAAAACGTGTGAGCATTCGATTAACCGCTGCACGATAGGGCACCGGATTCAACACCCGGTTACGCTCGAACGGGGTGATCTCACCGGCGGTCCAGCGACGCTGGGTTCGCCAGCCGTCAGGGAAATTCACCGGCGCTTTGCCAAAGCGGAACGATTGCCAGTCTGATAACAGGGCGGGTGTAAATGATCGCATGAACCGAAATGAGTCCGGACCGATAAAGTGATTGGTCAGATCAGATAATGCCAGTGTATAGCCACCGTCCTGACGACGCCGGAAAGCCAGTTTTTCATCGGCGGCATTACCTTCATAAATTGATGGCACGGTGGTGGTCGCTACAACGGTTGAGCGTACAGTAAGCTGCGGCAGGCGTAATCCAATATTAGCGGCGAACATTGACGACCAGGCGCCGCCCGCCAACACCACGCGCTCGCATCGCACCGGTCCGGCTTCGGTGATCACCGCACTTACCTGACCGTTGGTTTGTTCTATGGTTCGCACCGCACATTGATCGCGAATGATCGCCCCTTCGCGCTGAGCCGCCCGTGCTATCGCAGGGACTGCAAGCCAGGGTTCTGCACGACCATCACCCGGTGTATAGATACCACCACACCATTGGCCGGGTACTCCCTGTATTTGTTTTTCAACCGCCTTTCGATCAATCATCACGGTTTCAAGATTATGCTGGCGGGCAACATCAAGCCATGACTCACGTGCTGCCATCTTTTTTTCAGAGCTGGCCAGATAAATAATGCCTTGCTCGCGGTAGCCCAGATCTTCCCCCACTTCGGCAGTTAACGACTGCCAGATCCGTCGTGACTCCATCATGATCGGGAGTTCCGCCGGGTCGCGCCCCAGTTGGCGTATCCAGCCCCAGTTGCGAGATGACTGCTCACCCGCCACACGGCCTTTTTCGCACAACAGAACCCGCACCCCGGACCTGGCCAAATGCCAGGCGGTACAAACGCCAATCACCCCGGCGCCGATAACGACTACATCAACCGCTTCAGGGCACTCACCGGCAAATTGTTGTGGCATTGCATCGGTGAATGTCACAGCTTTCGCATTTGTATTGAGTTGTTTTGACATTTGGTAAAGCTAAAACCAGGCGAAGGTCTAGTTTACTGTAAAGCACACCGGATAGTTTATGTCAGCGAGACTGCAAACCCTGACGATTTGCTAACAGACGATATCACCGACATATCAGTGTACTGAATGGTGTTTTAAAGCAGGATTCAAAATGGCGCGGGCACACTGATTTCACAACGATCACCCGTGACAGGATGCTGAAAAGCCAGGTAAGCGGCGTGCAGGTATAGCCGATCCGCGACGTTGCCATACAGCTCATCACCAAGAATGGGGGTATTTAAACCTGCCGGATGTGCGGCGTGAATTCTAAGCTGGTGGGTACGGCCGGTCACCGGCGAAAATTCAACCCGCGTGGTTTTAGCGTTTCGTTCTATGACTCGGTAATGACTCAGTGAGGCTTTGCCATGTTTTTCACAAACCATCTGACGGGGCCGGTCATCAATATCGACTCGCAAGGGTAAGTCAACAGTGCCAGTGTCTTGAGTCACCACACCGTCTAATAGAGCACAGTAACGTTTGTCGATTTTTCTTTGTTCAAACTGCTGTTGCAGATGTTTATGAACACTGGCATTTTTTGCCGCCAACAGTAAACCCGATGTAGCCTGATCAAGCCGATGCACCAGCAAATTGGCGTTATCAGTAACGGGTAGCTGCTGACGCAGCCGGTATTCTACCGAATCAATCGCGACCTTGCCGGGCACTGATAACATGCCCTCTGGTTTATTCACCACCATCAGGTGATTATCCTCAAAGACGATCTCTGGCTGTTGTCGTGGATAATCATTGAGTTGTTCGTGGCGGGGCGCTGTACTGTCTATACCATGCAACATGTACGGCAATAGTGGGCCGCATTTTCCACGACAGGCAGGATAATAATGTGCATGATGCCGTACCCCACCCGCAGGAGAAGCGCCCCACCAGAACTCTGCAACACATAAGGGTTTCAATTGATGGTGAATGCAATAGTGAAGTAACTTAACCGCTGCACAATCACCGGCACCACCCGGTGGAAAGGCGCCGTTAAAGAGGGCGGCGATGGGTTGTGTCTCGTTATTGAAATTCGGGATATCATATCCCTTGAACACTTTTTGATGTAGTTGGTTCGACAGGCCACGCCGACGTTGCAGCAGTTCTTCACGCAAAGTTGAAAACTTTTCTACTTGCTTGCCTGCCTCGGCGATCCTGTTTTTCCAAAGTTGTTTTAGTTCCCGGTGATGGCGTTTATCTTCGCGGCTCTGTGCGGTTAAGATAGTTTCATCAACAGGGCTTGATTGAGTCCGTTGCAGATCACGCTGCTGTTGCTTTATTTTGTTTTTTTCAGCACTGGCAGTTAAAGCTTTTTTGCATTGATCATTAAGTTGTTTCAGTTGATCACTGGCATTCTTAGTGTCGATGCTTTGATCAAGCTGTGATATTTGATCGGTCAGGTGCTGCAGGTCTTTTTCACCTTGCGTTAAAAAACTATCGCGATGATTCTGATCAAATACGGGTGGTACAAACCCCGGGCACTCCCACTGTTTACCCAACATACCCGAGAAGGCAGCCAGGTAATGAATCTGTTGATCAGGCGACCGGACAACCAGCACACCGATCATTTTCCCTTCGCCTTGCGCTTTAAAATTGTGCGCTACACACAGTGCCGGCAACAGTGCCTGTAAATTTTTTGCCGCTTGCTGCGCAAGTGCATGCGGCGTGATATTAAACGGACTGGGAAAACAGGTTGGTGCTGCTATGGCAGTAGACAACGGGTGTAGTCGCCGCTGAGACTCAGGCTCTATAGGCAGAGCCTTTTGATACCGCGAATCAGACATCACATCGGGACAGGATACTGCCGATACACTTCGCGTATATCAGCTAACATTTCCTCACTGAGTGTTAGATCAGCAGCGCCCAGATTCTCCTGCAACTGCTGCATTGATGTTGCACCAATAATGGTTGACGCCATAAACGGGCGGCTAATACAGAAAGCTAACGCCAGCTGCGCCATCGGCAGCTGGTATTTTCTGGCGATGGCCAGATATTTTTCAATCGCCGGTGCTGTGTGTTCACTTAAACGTCCGTTAAGCGAATCATTCAGCGTGCGTCTGGAGCCCGCTGGTATGTCACCCTCTGCGTACTTGCCACTTAATACGCCTGCTGCCAGTGGTGAAAAGGCCAGCAACCCGATATTTTCATGGTGGGATAATTCTGCCAGATCTAAATCATAGATTCGATCTAACAGACTGTATTCATTCTGGATAGAAACAACACGGGGCAGATTATTATCTTTGGCGATTTGCAGGTACTGGCTGGTTCCCCAGCAACTCTCGTTGGATAAACCGATGTGGCGAATTTTCCCTTCGTCGATGTGTTGCGACAGGGCGAACAATACTTCCCTGATGTTATCGAGAGTTTCAGTCGTGTTCTGACCAGTGGGACTGTAGTCAAAGCATTGCCGAAAATGATAAGACCCGCGATTAGGCCAGTGCAACTGATAGAGATCAATACAGTCTGTTTGCAAACGCTTTAAGCTACTTTCGAGTGATAAGCGAATTTTTTTACGATTGATCGGCATACCATCATGGATATACGATTGATTACCCGCGCCGGTGACTTTTGTGGCAATAATCATCTTGCGATTTTTATCGGATTTTTTAAGCCAGCTACCAATGATCTCTTCAGTGCGGCCCTGACTATCTTCACTCAGTGGGGTGGTGGGGTACATTTCAGCGGTGTCTATAAAGTTCACCCCCTGCTCTACCGCATGGTCAATTTGTTCATGACCCTCGGCTTCGGTATTTTGCGTCCCCCAGGTCATACTGCCCAGGCAGATTGCGCTGACTTGTAAATCGGTTCTACCTAATTGATTATATTTCATTGAGGTATTGATCTTTTTTTAAATGTTAAATCGGTTTGCGGAAATAAACCCGGCTAAAGCCGTCTTCACGGCGGCGGTCTGTTTCAGTATAACCAAGGCTGATATACCAATCGAGGTTCTCGGTCATTTTTTCATTCGTGTACAGAGTAACGGCTTCAGCACCCTGTCGTTTTGCAAGGTCATCAATGTAGTCAATCAACTTCCTGCCTAAGCCTGTGGACTGGAACTCAGGATTAATAGCGATATTGTCCAGTTGAAAATCACGACCTTTGGCGTAGCACACAGCGTAACCTGCCAGCCGCTCATTATTTTCAACCACAATCATCTGACCGGCGGCAATATGGGATTGAAAATCAGCCACCATCGGTGCAGGTGTTTTTCCCATGCGCTCTATGTACACTTCAAAAGCCGCCCTGGCACATTGTTGAACAGGTTCTAAGTCATTTGCTTTGGCAGCCCGAATGGTGATCATGGGTCAGCCACAGTGGGTAGTGTTTGATTAAGAGTCTGCCAACCTTCGCGGTAATAATTGATCACCGGCAGGGACTGGCTGCGATTAACATCAACGACCAGTCGCGGTAGATCAGGGGGCAATTGCAGCAGACCGTGTAATGAATCTTCATTAACATAGCGCCCGGCAAACGGGGTTCGGGCGGTGTTTTTTAGTGAATGCTGCGCTGCGATAAAGAACCCCCACAATCCAAACGATGGCACATAGGCCGTTGCCGGTCGCACATCTTCGAACACCACTTCCATCGTGGCGCCGATACTCCAGAACGCACGCCGTGCAAACCAGGGTGAAGTTGCCTGAGTAATCATCACACCGTCGGCAGATAAGCGGCGCGACAGTCGTTCGTAGAAAGCAACGCTATAGAGCTTCGCTACATCTTCATTTTCAGGATCAGGCAAATCCACAATCGCCAGATTAAAAAGATCACCCTGTTCAGCCAACCATTGCCAGGCATCACCATTCACCACGGTGACTTTGGCATGATCAAGTGATTGCCGGTTGAGTTGTTTCACCAGAGTATGTGACCGTGAAAGATCAGTCACCGCCGGATCAAGGTCGACCACAACAATTTCTTCGATCTCGGGGTAGTTTAATAGCTCACGAACGGCTAAGCCGTCGCCGCCGCCGATGACCAGCACTCGATCAAGGCGTGCAGTAAATGCTGCCGGCAAATGAACCAGAGTTTCGTGATAACGATATTCATCAACACTTGAAAACTGTAAATTGCCATCAAGGTATAAACGCAAGTCATCCCCTTGTTTGCTGAGCACCAGTTTTTGATAACGACTTTGTTCAGAGTGAATTACCGGGTCTTCGTATAGCGCATTTTCAAAGATCTCTGCAGCCGGGTTTGACCATAACGCTGTGGTGATCAATAACAGGGCAGCAAATGCAGACCCTATCGCTACCGGCCACGTCCATTTTCCCAGACGATCCCGGAAGGTCCAGGCGACGATAAAGGCCACTAACAGATTAACGATGCCAATGGCACTTGCTGTTAACAGATGCCCGAGGTAGGGCAGTAGAATAAAAGGAAACAACAGTGAGGCGATCAGTGCCCCCAGGTAATCAAAGGTCATCACCTGACTGATCCCGCGCCGCAAGCCACTGTGCGATTCAAGAATTCTAGTCAGTAGTGGTAGCTCCATACCCACAAGAATACCGATTGCAGCAATCACCAGAAGCATTGCCGGGTAGTAGAGATTGCTCCATGCATAGACGCCGTATAACACCATGGCAGAGATGCCACCGACTGCACCTATGGCAATTTCTATCGCGACGAATGCCGCGACCAGATCACGCATGATGGACTGCGCAAACCAGGCACCTACTCCCATAAAAAACAGAAACAGCCCTATTGTTAAGGAGTAGTGAATAACACTGGAACCGAGCAGGTAAGTTGAAAGACTGCTGATTAACAGTTCATAGACCAGGCTGCAGGCGGCAATAATAAAAATAGAGCCACTCAGCAATATAAACTGCTGTTCGGTGACTACATTCGTATTTTCTGAAAGAGTATCGTTATCTGGGGCAGTGGAAGTATTCATGGCAGTGACACCGCGGGGAAGGATCAGACAACACTATTACAGGCGCCTGAATAGACGCCGCTGGCAGGATTAACGCTTAGGTTTAGCTGACCAAAACGCTTGCGATAATAATGCACACACCCAGCATCATTGCACCGGCTAGAATCGCTAACGCCCGGTTTTCTTTATGGGCGACTTCTTCAGCCAGACTGCCGGGGGTCAGCCAGTCAACCACTTTAAAACCCACAACGCCCATCACAATACCCACTGCCGAATAGATGACTGTGGATAAAAGCTCTGTCGCAAAATCTGCCAGACCGGATTGTGCGAACGCGGGCCCGCTTAAGGCTAACAGAGCAACAAAGCCTGCCAGATAGGTACTTTTTTTCATTTTGTTCTCCATAAAATATTCTGTAGTGCGGTTATTATTTACCGACACGTGGACCACCACCAACATAAGTGCGCCCGGACTTTGACCGTAACACTTCTTTATCACCGACACCGGGCACAGCGTCAGCAGCACCGCCACGCACGGCATACCAACCGGGAAAACCGACGATCGCGATAATAACCAACACCAGCAACGGATAATGTAATCGTTTCACTTAAATTTTCTGCCTGCTGTTTTAACAAGTCGCTTGTTAATTGCCCTTGCCACCAAGATAACGCTGATTAAGCTTTAATGCGATTGATGATGCTGCGGCGCTGACCGACCCCATTTTGGCTTTACACATCATGATTAACAGAAAGCTGAAAAATCCCGCCAGCATAAACGGCATAAGCGAGGTTTTGTTGCGTTCTGTGTGTAAGCGGAAATCTGCAGTTGAACTGGTCGATTGCTCATCACCATCGATCACCACTTTGTAGGTGTCCGGTTCATCAACACGAATAAACCAGCTGGAGCTGAGATCGGCCTCAGACCAGGGGCCATCAGAATCACGGCCTGATTCGCGCCAGAATTCCAGGTACTTGCTGTACACCACTTCATCATCGCTACTGAGCAACCCGACATCCACCCCGAACCAGGAGTTATCACGCAGACCCGCTATCGAGCCACGCATTTTTATTACCTGGCCTGCTTTGTCGACTTTGATCTCCTGCATCACAACTTGTTGATCATTTTTAGCCAGTGCGACGGTTTCCAGCGTGGTATCACCTCCGCGATTCAGCATAAAAGCGACGGCTGCCAACAGGGGTAATGCGGTAAACAGCAGACGCATTGAATTGGCCCAGCGTTTTCGATCACCGAGTGCTGATACCTTACCTAAGGCATTCAGAACCTCGGTGTGGGGAATCATGCGGGATTTTATAAACTCAATCTCACTGACGACACCTTTATCGTTTATACGGCTTTCAACACTGGTGTAATAACGTTGTGTGGTTTTGGCACCATCGGCGGCACCGGTCACAGGTAGTGTGGCGGAGGTTCGATTTTCCGCGCTGTTGTGTTTTTCTTTGTAACGCGGTTGATAGCTGAATTCTCCGGCGGCAAATTCAAGCTCCCATTCACCGTGTTCGAAGCTGCGATCTTTGCCGTCTGGTACTGCAGGACTTTGCGGCAAATATTTTTCAGCCCAATAGCGCCTGCTGCCATCGTCGATCAACCAGGCAAGTTCACGCTTTTCATTCAGCATCCACCAGCTTGTGTAACGCGCAAAACTGGACTCCCAGCCATCTTCGCTGTCGTATTCGCGGATTCTGCCACTGAATAGCTGCACGCCAACGGCCTGCCATTTCACCGCCTGGTAGGTAAAAAAATCACCGATGGTGAAGTTGGCTTCCAGATCAAGCGATTTGTTCCAGCGGTCGAGTTGAATATCCTTTGCCGGATGCTCGGCATCTTGTCCGCAGTAATGGCAAATCACATGCACGGTGTCACGGCACTGCCTGGCAAGACCGCCGCCACAGTTCACGCAATTAAAAACAGATGCCGACTGCGGGTTGATCACTTTGACATCATCACGCAGCTTTGCAGTTAACTTGTTTTTAAGTGCTTCAAGCTCATTTTGAAATTGTGGAAAACCGAGTTGCAGATCAGGAATCGCCTGCAGTGCGGATTGCTCGTGACCATCATCGATATGCGATTGCAGTGTCCCGAGTAGTTTATCCGGATGAATCTTGTGGAGTCGCTGGGCTATTTGCATCTGTCGATCAGTCCCACACTAAAGCAGACGCTGAAATAGCCTGGCTATGGGTGATATTGATGTCGAGTCCGCTGGCCTCGATAGAATATTCTCTGCCGGCGCCGATCGCATCGATACAGACTATTTTCTCATTGGGTTGTGTGGCAACCGGTAACGATCCTTCAGCGCCGGCTACTTCGGCGTCCAGTCGTTCGGTGACAAACCAGTTATCAGCACCGATGCGCAGGCTACTGCCAGCTTTGGCGGCCAGCACTGCCGTGTTATCGAGCGAAATATTTTCTGTGCGATGCAATTGATAGCTGCCATCGTCTTCTTCAAGCCACTGATGATCCGCATCTTCAAATTCCAGCCACCATTCATCCCAGTAACCCTGGCTATAGGTCACCCGGATTCTACCCGCGACCACAAACTTGCGCGGTGCATCACCTGCCTGCACCAGAGCACCGCTTCGGCCAATATGCAGCATAGAGGGCGCATCAATGGCGTGTTCGAACAATCCGGCACTGGTCCAGCCATTACCGCTCAGGTACACCCAGTTTGCACAGTGAGGACACTGCAGACTGCGCGTATGAGCGGAGACTCCTTCCACCGCCACCCCGCAGGAGGGGCACGACAGATCTGAGTATGTGGACATGATTCACCTCGAGTGTTTGCCGGCTTCGTGAAGGGGATCAGCGCTGGCAGAATTTCGATTGACTGCCTTCTATTATATGCTGAACTGGGGAGTTATGTGTGTCACAGCAGCAACGCGGGCAGCAGGAGAATCCGCAATCGTGGAGAAGTGCCATCGCGGTGTAGGCCAGCCAGACCGGTCAATTCACCATGGTATCGTGCACAACATCAGGCGCCAGTGTCAGGTAGCCACGTCAAAGGCGGACCTTGCACGCTTGAAATCGAACGCACTGATACATTCCGGCGATTCGTTACAGTACACTGGCCGGGTTACCCAATATCCGGAGACCACATTGTGGCTTTAAAGAATCTATTCAAATCTCTGTTTGGCGGCAGTGGTGAATCTGCGAGTGCGCCTGCGGCAAAGCAGGAAGAAAACGAAGAGTACAAGGATTTTACCATCAGCCCGACACCGATCCCCGAGGGCGGACAATTCCGCACATCAGGTACGATCAGTAAAACCGTGGATGGTGAAACCCGCAGCAGTGAATTTATCCGCGCGGATAACCATTCCAGCCGCGATTCAGCCGTTGAACATTCAATTGGCAAAGCGAAGCAGATTATTGATGAGCGCGGCGACAGCCTGCTTGATACCAGTCACTGTTAGGAAAGCACGTCTCGTCAGGCGGGGCGTTTTCCCGGGGTTTACTGATCGAACTACAGAAACCTGGCGAGCTGTGCGTGGTTAGCTTTTCTGCCAGCACCAGACACGTATGGGCGGAATGTTCAGGAACTCGATTTCCAGGGATTTATTGTCGCCAAAAAAAGTATTGAGCTTATCGACCTGGCTACTGACCTGATAGGCCACAAAACGACCGTTCGGTGCCAGTTGTCGATGAATGTTTTCGATAATGGTTGACCCGAGGTCAGGGTCCATGGTGGAGAACGGAATACCGGAGATCACTACCTCAGGCGAACCCAAGCCATACTGTTGTAATATCTCAGGTAAATCTGCGGCATTACCATGATGAGCAATATAACGGGAGTCATCAATATTGCTGGACAGTTCGTGCAGGCCTTCGTTTAACTCGATACTAAGCAAGCGCGCCGTAGGCTTCATTGCCGCCAGAAACGCACGTGTAGTACCACCGTTACCGGGACCCAGTTCAACCACCTGTCTTGCAGAAGTAAGACGCGCGTTATTTATAATCCGCTCGATCAAAAACCGTGAGCTAGGAATAACTGATCCTAACTGCCTTGGATTTTTCACGAACTGATTAAAGAAAGTTACTGCATCACTCGCTTTACTCACACCTACCTGCCCACCCACTATTTGTAACCTTTCTAAATTTGGCACTGCTCTCCGCAATGCTTGCAGCAGTTACGGAGACGTTGTTCAAGGCTGTAACTTAACGGAATGTACTCTTTGCAGCAACGGGTTTTAATCAATCAATAACTTACGATGAAACGGTTTTTTTAATAAACCCCGAGAATAACAAACCGAAAGTTACTTAACCCCTTATTGTGCAGGCAAATAATCATCAGACCAGTTAAGCACGATGTTAAAAGACACAGAGATTCGCTGTTGTTCTGATAGATTGGGATGGACAAAATGATGCAGAAAAGATGGCCAGAGAAGCAACGTGCCAGCCTGCGGCAGAACGGTATATTCGGCCTCGACCTGGGGATCATCTTTTATCGCTAACATATTTGCTTGCGGCCTGGGATCATAAAATGATATCGCCCCGGGTCGACGATCCGCCCGCCCGGGCAAATCATTTAGTTGTGTAGGTATCTCTACGTAGTACGTTCCGCTTAAGTAGGCATGCGGATGGTTATGCACATCATGATAGTCACCGAAACGGTTTACATTTGGCCAGCTTTGCACTTGCCACTCTGACCGATAGCGCTGTCCCAGTTGATGCAGGTAATCAACAACGGTTTTATTTACGCATTTAAGCAACCACTCGGTCGCCGGATGTTTAATCTGTAGAAAGCCTGCGGATAAATATTCAGTGGTGAGGTTTTCCTGATCAGCATCCATTTGCGTGATCAGCTGTTTTAACAGTTTGTTCGGTTGCTCATGACCCGGCAACTCACGCTGCATGAGATGGGTGGGCCAAAGCTGCACCATTCCCGAGCTATCAGGCTTTCGATCCACCACAGTATGCTCCTGCCCATCAACCACCTGGACGGGGCTGCAGTTGCCAACGTGGTGATAATAGGCCGTTTATTTAAGGACGAGAAAGAAGCCGGTATTGTACCAGCAGTGCAGGAGGATGCATGGCAAAACAAGTTGTGTGCGATCGCGGAAATAACCGAACACCAGCGAAGGAAAAAATACCGAAGCCGCCCATAGCGGTGGTTGCCCGAACAGGTGGGCCGCAGCAAACACCAGACTGGTGACGATATTCGCCAGTGTGATTTTGCTGATCAGGTTTTTTGCAAAGACCGGGAAATCGAGCAACCAGGATTGAATAAACCCGCGAAAGGCGAGTTCCTCAAGCACCGGATAAACCAGGCAAACCATCAATAGCAATTTTAGATCAAGCGAGGCGGCACTACCGCCCTGCCAAAGATAAAGCGCACCCCACACCAACGGACCAAGCGCGATGGCAATTAGAAAATGGGGGTCAGCAAATAGACGTTTCATGGAGGGTACCGGGCAAGACAAATATCTTACCCGGATTTTCTGTTACTGGCGCAATGGCATTGCGCGGCGGGTTTTATTGCTAGTCGACTTCTTTAATCAGTATTTGCTCAGAGATGCCCTGCCGATGTGCCAGTGCAAACGCCTGTAGACGTGCCGGGTCGATACCCTGCCCGACCAGATAATCCACCACAGAATAGGCGCGCTCCCGAGCCTGCATTCGTGTCTCGCCAGGTGCACCATCGCGGCTGTAAGACAACACGGCAATTTTAGAGATCGGATGTGAGTTCATGATATCGGCGATTTTATTCAACGACATCATCGCATCTTCTGTCAGTTGATCTGTCGCGCCATAAAAATGTACGTCTTTCAGGTAGCCATCCAGAAGCTGACAACCACGTGTATTCACCGGATAACCCGAACGGGAAGAACATTCGTCATTGGCATCGACTACACCGTCACCGTCGGCATCGAGCGGTTGAGTGTTAGCACTGGCTGGCACGACGACAACCTCCTCGGGAAGCGCAGCCGGGACAATCTGAGCTATTGGCGCTGCCACAGGGTCCGCTTCTGTCAATGCATCAACCGCTTCAATGATCGGCACTGACAAGGATTGATCAGGTGCCACAGCGACAGCGGCAACCGGCATCACGACAGGCTGCTCGATCGCGACCGCCAGCGCCTGTTGCTCTACCACTGCCTGCTGCTCTACCCCTGCAAGCGATCCGAACGAAACCGCGACACCGTCATCGGGGACCAGTTGTGGTTCGATGGCGATATTTTCTGCCACGACGGTGTTATCCGGCACGACGATGTTTTCAGGCGCAACGGTGTTATCCGCCACAAAGATACTTTCAGCCGTAACGGTGTTATCCGCCACGAAGATGTTTTCAGCCTCGGCGCTGTTTTCCGCCACAGAGATGTTTTCAACCTCGACGGCGCTTTCAGCGACAACGATATTTTCAACCTCGACGCTGCCTTCAGCCACGACGATATCTACGGGCACTGTACTTTCCGGATAGGCAATGGTACTGCTCACAGCCAGTGTTAGTCCGGCAAGATCACTGGCGATATTGGCGACTTCTTCCGCCGTATCGTGTGAGTCTACGGTGCCACCGACCACCAGGTGACCACTACCTGCCACCAATGAAAAGTCTTCAACATCACGCATCGCGTTTACGGTCTGCAAAACACCGGGTAACCAATCGGCATCAGCCAGCGCATGATCGACCGACAGATTATTGATAATCATTTCTGCGCCGAACAGATCAGCGGCGCTCTGAGTGACGAGCTCGACTTGCGCATGACTGCCCAGCACGCCATCCAGTCGTACCAGATCAATGTCTTTTTTAATGACCATTGACGGCGATTGATCAACAGCTGCCGAGGTGAATAACGGCGCTGGATAGTCTGTTTTTCGTGCCGGAGCACAGGCAATAACAGCAGCGGCCAGCGTACTCACCAATAAGACGCGGCCCAGGCGGGCTGCAGACGGACGACCAGGAGACGGCAAAGAAGGAGCGGGTACAGAAGTGAGGTTCATACGAGAATCACCAAAAGATCAGGACAGAAAAATCGGGGAGAAGTGTCCCCTTGCCCTTTAGTTTTAGTTCATGCTCGTTATTTCGCAGACTTATTTTGCTGATTTATTCCGCCACAGCGACACCCTGACAATTCAGGGTGCAATCAACCTAGCGCTTCAGCCACTCGGCAATATCGCGGGCGTAGTAAGTCATGATGCCATCAGAACCTGCACGCTTAAGGCACATGATTGATTCCATGACAGTTTCTTGTTCATCGAGCCAGCCGTTGGCGCTGGCGGCTTTCAACATCGCGTACTCGCCACTGACCTGATAGGCAAATACAGGCACTCCGAATTCACGCTTAACGCGGGTAATAATATCCAGATACGGCAGACCGGGTTTCACCATCACCATATCTGCGCCTTCGTCCAGATCCAGCGCTATCTCGCGCAGCGCTTCATCGCTATTACCGGGATCCATTTGATAGCTGTATTTATTGGCACCGGCTAATGTTGCAGACGACCCTACGGCATCCCTGAAAGGCCCGTAAAACGACGACGCATACTTGGCCGCGTAGGCCAGAATCTTTGTATTCCTGTGTCCTTTGGCTTCGAGCGCTTCGCGGATGGCGCCTACGCGGCCATCCATCATATCGGACGGTGCGACGATATCGACGCCGGCATCGGCATGGCTGAGTGCCTGCTGCACCAGGACCTCAACCGTTTCTTCATTGACGATATAACCGCTGCTGTCCATCAGACCGTCCTGGCCATGTGAGGTGTAAGGGTCAAGGGCAACATCAGTCATCACGCCCAATTCCGGGAATTCCTGTTTTAGTGCTCTTACCGCACGCTGCGCCAAACCATCAGGATCATAGGCCTGCTCTGCCTGATCGGTTTTAACATCATCCGGCGTGACCGGGAAAAGAGCCACGCAGGGAATACCGGATTTCACCAGCGATTCTGCACTGCGCAATAACAAATCAATAGTGACTCGACTGACCCCGGGCATACTGGGCACCGGATGGCTCTCACCGGAGCCTTCGATAACAAACATGGGATAGATCAGATCATCGACAGTGACCGTGGTTTCACGCATCAGGCGACGACTGAAGTCCATACTGCGCATGCGACGCATACGGGTGGTGGGATAGCGACTGTTTTTCACAAACACTCCGTGGTTTGATGTCTATGGGCAGGAGTATAAGTTGAACCCTGTGATATCGCCATGATGGCGGAATCCGTGGGGTGCATTTCAGTGGCTTGTCCATTGGCCAACTTTAAGTGTAAGCAACTCAGCAAAACTGGCAAAAGCGACAGCCATTGGCCCGGATACGGTTTTTAATTCAGTGATGGGTTGCTATCCATCATCCGGTTATTTCAATATCGCCGTTGAACTACACGGCCAGCTACGCAGTGAAGCCGACGGTGATGATCTGTTCGAGACTACAGACATTGGCGGTAACTACGTCGGTTTCGTCAGCAGAATGCCCCTCTATAGCTACACAGAGTTTGATAGAGAGCGGGGCCATGCATATCACCGGCGCACCAAAATTTATCATACTAACCGGCCTGTTTAACCATTCGCAGAAATTTGTCATCAGAGGTATCATCATTTTTTAGTAATGCATCTGATTCTTCCATACGATTAGGTGAATGGTTGGGTGAAAACCGGCTGAAATTTGATCTTCTCAATGCCACCAAATCACTCGACACCGATGACCTCTGTGTTATCCGTCACTGGCAAGCTAACCCGGTATTCCCATAATGTTCGATATCACCGAGTCTGACTGGAAAAAATGGAAGTCGCTGCGACTTCAGGCGATTGACCGGTTCTGTAACGCGACCTTTGACCAGGTGCAGGCCCTTTCAAACAGCGACGAGCCAGTACACGACCGTCATCGCAAGCTCTACAGCGTGGTTACCGACCGTGATAGAGAAATCGAACAGCTCTTTGATCCGCTCACTCGATCCAGAGCGGTGCTGTTATTAGCTAACCTCTATCGCAACACGCCCCTGGTATCAGACGACGACATCAGTCAGTTCAGTGAAGCACTGCAATCAATCTGCCGGCAAGAGTAACCCATGGCATCCAACCGTAAAGCACAAAAAGAAACCGACAAGGCTATACGGCACTTGATGGACTACGTTGACGCATCAAGTGCCTGGTCATCCAATTATCGGGACCTGGAAATACAGATGGTTTCCCCAATAGCAAACGAGTTCAACCTGGAAGTGATGGATGTGCTGGAGAAACTCTTCAACGGCCCTTATGAAGAGACAGCACTAGGCTATCTTTTTGAGGAAATGGTGACCTGTAACTGGGACAACAATGGCAGTGTCATCGATGAGTACCTGAAAAAGCGCGGATGGCGGGAAGGTCCGCACGGGAAGCGTTATTTACGGGCACTGGGCGAATCTGATACCAACCTATGGATAACGACCGACGTGGCACCCGGTGAATGGGTAGACGTACAGCACTATGAGAAAAGGAGCAAACCCAAACGAGTCTATGAACACAGTGCAACACAAAATATGACGGTAGGGCAATGGCTTGCCGCACGTGTGCTAAAAATCGGTAAAGAGCGCTGTTTTTCCGGGGCGGTAATTCCACTCAATGACTCACAGGCAGAACGCGTAATACACGCCGTTGGTCAATTAGAAGAGAGCACACAACAGGTCTATCAAGAGATGCTAAAGAACAAAGAAATAGACCATATTTCAGAAGAGGTAATGAACCGGGAGATTATATATTCAAAAGTTGAAACACTGAGCAATACAGCTTTCGCCTTATGGGCGGTAGCAGCCTTAAACGACGAAGATACTGTAGCACCACAGATTCGCAACACAGACGATGAAGAAATCGTTCTGACAAAACACCGCTTAACGATAGTCGGTGACACCAAAACGATTCAACAAAAACTGGATAGTACTTTTGAAAATACAGGCAAGAACGAATGGATCTGGCTGAATGACCGGCAACGGATTATAGCCAATATCCGACTCAGGAAAAAATTCATCGAGCTTGAAACCAACTCAGTAGAACGCGGTAAAAACGGAATCGAGAAATTACAGACTTTACTTGGCGAATTAGTAGGTAAACCCATTGGCGTCCATGAAACCCTGCATTCCGCTATGGCGAATAGACCGCCAGTGAAGCCGGCAACACGACTGAGCCATGAAGAGCTGCAGAAGCAACCAGAATTGCAGGCGCAGATACAAGACTATCTACAGAAACACTATCGTGAGTCACTGGATGAACCGATACCAATGCTTAATAACCTTTCACCCCGTGAATGTGCCGCCAATTCAGATACCCGCGAAAAGGCAATTATGTGGCTAAAAAATATGGAGTTACACAATCTAAAGACAGGACAGATATTCGACAGCACATGGATGTGGGAAGAATTGAAGCTGACTGAATTTAGATGAAGAATTTCTTAAGGTAACGCTAATGAAAGATCTCACCTCGATATAAGCCGATCATTCCGTCATCAAGCAGGAAACCAACAACTGGCTGCGACGACGCAGATGTATGACCGGCGCAAGACACTGCACCGGGATTCACCAACTTTGCGAGTTCGGTATGGGTAATTCTTAGTTTAGGTGTGTGTCGAAGAACCCGCGTCCGCTGAAGAAAAACAGCCATTGACCTTGCCCCAGAATCGTTGTTGCAGGTGTCGGGCCTCCACAATTTCGCACCCGCTATGGGTGATTGGCAAACTGAATGCTTGCCAGCGGCACCACACAAACAACCTTCGCCGTTTTTATTAGTGAGCTGCCGTACAGCCAATAACAGCGATTACACTAAAAACTCAGGGGAAGGATCGTCCCATTTTAGACTTGTGGAATACTGCAGAGCCTTGTCCACTTGATCAATCTGGCGAATTAAACAATTGCAGCACCGTTTTCATCGAAATGAATAACCGCTTTTTTTCATTCAAGACACACAAAAAACTAAACCCATATTTGATGTAAAAGCTCTCCGCTTTACTATCCAGGCAATCGACAACAACTGCGTAAGCAGGTAATTTACTATAAATACTACAACAGCGGCCCAGCGCATTGATCAGTGTAATTTGTCCTAATCCGCTACCATGATAGCGGGAGTCAGCGGCGAGCTGCGCCAATACAAATACAGGAACTGGATAGCGCGGCAATTTCTTTGCATCAGCTGCAGGTAATGTTTCACGTTCAATTACTGATGAAGACAACGTATAGAAAGCCTTGATCGGATGTTTGCCATCAGCACCTTCACTAGTATCAGATAACACCATGGTTTTGCTGATACCGGACGCTTGGTGTTTAAGCGCACGAGTTTGTAGAAATGTATTTAGTGGCTCCTGGCCACAATCAAATGATTGTCGGTCGTGCTCTGACTTTGAGAGTTCGACAAATCGATCAGATCCGTCACTCAATGCCACGCTCTCGCGATAGTTCAAGTGCTGCTCTTAGTGCCGCATTCGGGGATGGTGCGTTTTCACAGGCTGCTATGAACTGATCAAAGATATCATCAGTTAGAGTCATCTTTGAGTGTTCTTCGATGACACGAATTGCGTCTTCTCTGAGCACCCGGTTAATGTAGTCAGAAACACTGCGGGCACCCGAAAGCTCGGATGCCTTCTCGAGCATCTTTTTGGTTTTTGGTTGTGTTCTTATCTCTAAGCGTTCGTTTGCAGTGGCCATTTCTAGTCTCGCTGGTTATCTCTTGTGTTAGCGGCTAACAGTAGGCTAAATGTACGGGCAATTACCGTACATTTTCTACTAAAATAGAAATAATGTTATATTTATGACTTCATATAGCCCAAAATAGGCTACTTATATTCATATGCAGACTCTTACTTATGTTTGAAGAAATAAGGAATATCCTTAACTGGGGAAACAAGCCCATGAGAATCCCCAACTCACAGGAAGCCAACGCCAACACGTGGTACATACGTGCTGTGTGGCAGCGTATTGGTGGGGTCTGGAGAACGAACAAACAGGCGGATGTTGCCAATATTCTTGGGATCTCTTTGTCAACGTTTAAGCGCTATATGACGACAGAGGGTTCTTGCCCCTATCCGGTGCAATTTGGCCTGGAATCTCTGGCGGGAATGAACGAGGCGGGCCAGGTCTACAGAATCGAGGACAGTAAACTTTGTCACGATATGCTGCCATTCGGTGCCAGCCTTTCTTCTCCCATCGCAACACATATTGCGTTAACCAACAATGAACTTCAGGCGTTAAGTGTTCTTGCACAAAGCCACGGCTATGACAGTGGTAAGATTTCGCTGATGCCGTCACTTCCCTGACGAGGTATTAGTGTGAGTCATGATTCACTAGATGGGGACTGTGCAATTGCCTGAAAAAATGTGGCCATACCGGTACAAATAGTTGGGAACCTCAGGCGCGATACCCAGTACAACTTAGATGCTCTAAATAAAAATGAAATACACTACCCTACACCAAAAATTTTAATGATCCTTTTGACTGTGCCCCCTCCTCGGCGGTGCTAAGTATAGATAGGTGTCTGCAGATTGCGAACGACAAATTAAAGGCTGAGCCGCGAATAAATATTTCTGGTCATCCAAATTTCACACGTGAACAGATACTCGATTACATGGCACGAGACATCCAGAACAGCAGATTATTAAGTTAGGCGTTGATGCACCTACACAGCTTCCTTTCTATAAGTATCAACAATGCTTTTTCCATCCCACCTGAAGCAGTAATGACTGCCTTGTGTTACCGGGCACGGGATGTTTGCACGGAATATCGCTACACACTCTCCCCCATTCGGGTTTCTGACGCTGTCATAGACAATGCCTTGAGATCCATCGTTTCGGAGTTTTTGTGCAAACTCTTGGCCGGCCGCATATGCATTGTCCGCATACACCCCGGGTAACTCTTTCTGTTTTCCTCTGATGTCGTGCAGGTCCGCATTAATCTCTGATTGATACGATCGCATATCAATCTCTGTGGGGCGCTCGTTGGTACGACTGAGAAAGAGCTCCCTGTGATAGAGCGTTTCAGCTAAGGCTGTGGGGATATCTTTAGCGGCGTAGTAGACGCCGTAGTTACCATCACTGAAACGGCTTCCATCCGGATTAAGATGAGTGAACGCAGCCATAATTGGCGTTGTGCCCGGGCCAAACTGTCTCTCATCTTCAGGAACAAGACTTATTTTTCCGAGTTCTGCTCTTAGGCGATCATTGGTCAGACCTTCGATGGAAGCTATGATGTCTATCTCTTCTTCATCAGATACCCGATCGAATAAACTAACAGGCGGAAATCGACTGGGCACTAAGCGCCATGATGATGTCCAGTGAATTGGGGTTGTAGGTATCTCCAAATCTACTCCCCCCTTTGCGCATCAAGATAACGACGCACCAAATAAAGATCAGCTACATGACCGGACAACATTCGATCTAGTGCCGATCTGCCATTAAATAGCGGAGCTGTATTTGATTTTTTTATCCACTCATCCGCACTATCATTATTAGGAAGTAAGATTTGCAGTGCCTTGTAAATACCAAATATGTAGGAGAGTCTTTCGAGTTTTTCTTTTGACAATTTTACAGTTTCTGGCTCTTTCTTCCATTTGTAATACGTACTCCGTGTACTATCTTCGAAGCCCAACAAAGTCATGGCCTCTGTTTGTTTTATGCCCCATGCATCGATAATATTTTCGTAAGTATTGAGTGCCGCCCGGGAAATTTTGGCAGGTTCAAACGAATCCAAAGATTTGGGGTTATTCTCAAACATGTCTTTCTCCTCTTAGCTTAAAGACACAGAAGCAAAGGGAGAAAACCCAGCCAACCTTCGCATCACACTTTTTCAGTAACCGTATGATTCGGCCAACACTTAACTGTCGCGTTACCTACAAATATTCCGGTAATGGAAGATCGGTGAACCGATCAACCACTTTGACTACTTCTACCTGCACTTTCTTTTAGAGATCTACGTGCCGAACGTGTAGCAGCTGCCTTGCTAATGTATTTCCCTGTTCTCGCGCTTCTGTATGGCATTTCTGTCGTTCCTCTTTACTATAGCGGACATAACGTCCTATATAATACAATAAATATCACAATGTCCTAATACATACTGAATATACTACCTATCAAACTAAATACAAGCTTTTACGATATATAGGGGGTTCCACAACGACCTGGTGAAACACTAAGACACAACCCATTGATTATAATAGCTATTTTAAAATTGGCGACATGCTATGACCCCCATCCGCTAGCACTATTAGCAAGCTCGCCCAAAGGCACCACTTCCACACGCATCGTGTAAACTGCCGTCGAAATCACTCACACTCCGGAATATTTCATGACTTCCAGATTTGCCGTATTCGGCAACCCGATCGCGCAAAGCAAATCGCCGCAGATCCACAACCAGTTCGCGAAGCAATTTAATCTGGACATCGACTATCAGCGAATTCTGTCCACGCCGAATGAGTTTGAGGCCGACTTGAGGGCCTTTTTCACAAAATCAGGCACCGGCAGTAACGTCACAGCACCCTTTAAAGAACAAGCATTTACAGTCTGTGATGCAGTTAGCGCAACAGCTAATCGAGCAAAGGCCGTTAATACTGTCTGCAAAGATGCTGCTGGCGGACTTTTTGGACATAACTCGGACGGAACCGGATTGGTCAATGACCTCATGAAGAACGAAAATGTTGTCTTGAAAAACGCCAATATTGTGGTGCTGGGTGCCGGTGGCGCAACTCGCGGCATACTGGAGCCGATCATCAAAGAAGGCCCGGCGAGTATTGTGCTGGCGAATCGAACCGAGCAGAAAGCGTCGATTCTGGCCGAAGAGTTCGCCGACCTCTACCAGATCAAACCGACGTCTACCAAGGCACCTGCCTATGACGAAGTTCCAGATCTGGTTATTAACGCGACCTCGGCAAGCCTGACCGGCGATTTACCGGTTAGCGACTCGCAGTTGATCGGCAAGCATACCGTCTGCTACGACCTCGCCTACAAATCAGAGCCCACCCCTTTTCTGCAATGGGCAGATCAACACGGCGCGGCGAAGGTGCTTGATGGTAAAGGCATGCTGGCGGAACAAGCAGCAATATCTTTTCAACTATGGACAAACCACCAGCCCGATACTCAAGAGGTCATCGAGTGGCTGGGAAAAAACTGACATCATCATTTTTAAGGGTAAGGAAAACAATGATTAACACTTTCAAACGTGTTGCTTTGATCTGCTGTGTGTTACAACCCATCACAGTACTTGCGGTAGACAATGCAGCGGAGACTGCTGCTACAACTGCGGTTACAACCGCGACTAATGCCAGTATTGCCATTGCTATTACAGCAGCTACTGATATTGATGCTGCTGATGCCGATAGTACTGAAATTCTGCCTTGCGCAGGCTCCACCGAAGTCGATATCGCCGGTAAAACATTAACCGTTGAGCTTGCAAACGACCAGCGCACGCGAAGCTATGGCTTAAGGTTTCGGGAAGGGCTGGGTTACGACTGCGGCATGTTGTACGTTTTCAAAAACAATCAACGACGGGTTTTCACCATGAACCATACCGAGATGCCACTTGATATCGCGTTCATCACAGCGGGTGGTGTCATTGCAGAACTGGCTACGATGGCCACAGGCGCAGACCGGTTTACGTCCGCCAGTCAGGCAATGTACGTGCTGGAAGTCAATGCCGGCTGGTTTGAGGAGAATAACTTACAAACTGGCAGCCAAATCGGTTTTAAGCAGGGCGCTGCACTCCAGCCGCTGGCCAGCCTCGACGACTAGGCCACCTGCGTAGTATGTGCTACCCGTGTAATCTCACGGGTCGGTGAGACGTCGGTGGGGCAGCCTCCCACCGACACGCTCCGGAAGTTGTTATCTAGTCTTCTGCCAGTTCATCAAACTGCTTTCTGCGTGCATTAAACCACTCTTCCATCGCACCCGGCTTTTCCATCAGGGCTTTCATTTCACCCATCACTTTAAGATGCGCTTCATCGCCTTTCTGAAACATCTCCATACCGTGTTGCTTGCTTAAGTCTGCCATTTCTTCAAAGCTGTTGGCACTGAAGGTTTCATCACAGGCACCACCGAGTTGGCGGCAGGTCATTGTTTTCATTGTTGTCTCCAATTGTATTTTTTAATGCATCCTGTCGTTGCATAGGCCACACACGAACAGTAGCGATCACCCACCATAAGTGGCTGGCACTACTTCCTTATACAGACAAAGTGTACAAATTAAAAATATCGTTCGGCTTTGCCATGAACTATCGCCACTCTAATGACGAAAATGACGGACGCCGGTAAAGACCATCGCTATACCATGTTCATTGGCGGCTTCTATGGCTTCATTATCCCGCATTGATCCACCCGGCTGGATAATGGCACTGACCCCGAGCTCTGCAGCCTGATCGACGGTATCGCGAAAAGGAAAGAACGCATCAGAGGCCATTACTGTACCGCGAATTTCAAGTTCTGCGTCCTGCGCTTTGATAGCAGCGATCTTGGCAGAGTAAACACGACTCATCTGCCCCGCCCCGACGCCCACAGTCGCACCTTCGTGACAAAACACAATGGCATTCGATTTCACAAACTTCACGACCTTCCAGGCAAACAATAAATTCCGTAGCTGGGTGTTGTCCGGACTGGTTGTGGTAGCGATTTGCAGGTCATCTTCTGCCACCACTTTTATATCGCTATCCTGAACCAACAGACCACCGTTAATACGGCGATAATCCTTGCCTGCCACTCGCGGTTGACCAGCCTCACCACATTCAAGCACCCTGATATTCGGCTTGGTGGCAAGAAAAGCCAAAGCGTCAGCATCTATGGTGGGGGCGATGATCACTTCGGCAAATTGCCGCTCGACGATCAATTGACTGGTGGCGGCATTCAACGGCACATTAAACGCGATGATGCCACCAAACGCTGACACCGGATCAGTGCGATAAGCAAGCTCATAAGACTGTTCAATAGTTGCCGCAATCGCGACCCCGCAGGGGTTTGCATGTTTCACGATGACGCAAGCGGTATCGGTAAACTGTTTAACGCACTCAAGTGCGGCGTCTGCATCGGCAATGTTATTAAATGAGAGTTCTTTACCCTGGAGCTGATGTGAGTTGGCCACCGTCTGCGGGATCGGTACCGGCTCTTTGTAGAACGCGGCAGACTGATGCGGGTTTTCTCCGTAGCGAAGATCCTGTTGCTTTTGGAACTGCAGGTTAATTGACGATGGAAACCCGTTCTGTTCAGTATCTGCAGACACCTGATCGTGTAAATAGGCTGCAATGGCAGAGTCATATTGTGCCGTGTGTGCAAAGGCTTTTTGTGCATAGGCTAAACGCATAGCCTGAGTGGTTCCTTGTTGTTCGCTCAGCGCCGTCAGTAACGACGGATAATCAGCGGGTTCAGTGATAACAACCACGTCTTTATTATTTTTTGCAGCCGCACGGATCATCGCAGGCCCGCCTATATCTATATTCTCTATAGCGTTATCCAGTGTACAGTCGACTTTAGCAATTGTTTGCTGAAACGGATAAAGATTCACTACCACCAGATCAATGCCGGTGATGCCCTGCTGCTCCATCACTTCAGCATCAACATCACGGCGGCCAAGTATTGCACCATGAATCAAGGGATGCAGTGTTTTCACACGGCCACCCATAATTTCTGGAAAGCCGGTAACGCTTGCGACTTCTATCACCGGCAACCCGCTTTCAGCCAGTGTTTTCGCTGTACCACCAGTCGATAATATTTCTATACCCTGCTGATGCAAACCGGTAGCAAGTTCGATAACGCCACTTTTATCAGAGACGCTAATCAATGCACGTTGAATTTTTTTATTCATAAGTGTTTCTGGAGTTAGCACTGGGTGCTTAATAAAGAATAAGTGACAGAAGCCTGCGCCGGTTTTTAAACGGGGGATCAGACTATGCCTGGGATCAGTTAATCACGGACCCTGGGTAGAGGCTGCTTTTTAGAAAACCTAGCCTGCATTATGCATGAGGATTCATCATTCAGCGGAAAGAGTGCAAAGCAGGTTGCCTGATCGAGCGAGAAACGTGGCCCGCCACGCGCCGGACTTGATCAGGCGAGATGTGCAGCAATCTTTTCGTCTGATGGTGAATAGACAGTCTGCTATTTTTAAGACAGCGCCAAAACGACAATAGATACCTATATACAAAGCGTTTCCTTAAAATTCATCTGTCGCCTTGTGAATAATGCAGGCTAGGCCAGGTTATATTGAAGTAGTTTTTTTCTTAAGGTTCCGCGATTAATCCCAAGACAAACCGCGGCGCGGCTTTGATTACCGCCGCAGTGCTTTAGCACAACTCTAAACAATACTTCCTCAACCTGACCGATCACCAAATCATGTAACTCATTGGGTGCCTGACCGTTCAGTATTCGAAAGTATTGCTCTAGCTCTTTTTCAACCTGCTCCTGCAGTGGCGAGACTGCTAACTCACTCATGAGGCCAGACTCAACGCAGGCGATTTATTTTGCCATTGCTCTGAACCAAAGAAAGACTCAATGTGATCGAGTTGTTCTTCAGCGCTCTCGAGGCGATAAACACTTTGCCTGAACTCAGCAGCGTTAGGCTTGCCCTTGCAGTACCACGCAATATGTTTTCTGGCTATTCTTACGCCGCTGTATTCACCGTATAAGTCATACAGGTTGTTTAAATGCCATTTTAAAACCGACGCTTTTTCGGTTGAATCCGGGGCAGGCAACTTTTCCCCGGTATTGAGAAAGTGTTTAATTTCACGAAAAATCCATGGATTTCCCTGGGCGGCCCTGCCAATCATTACCCCGGCTGCACCTGTCATTTTAAATACCCGCTGCGCGTCTTCAGGTGTGGTGATATCACCATTGGCAAGTACGGGTATATCAATTGTTTGTACGATTTCGGCAATCGTTTCATATTCTGCTTCCCCCAAAAATTTATCAGCGCGAGTGCGACCATGCACTGATAGCATCGCTATACCACAGTCCTCTGCAATACGAGCGATAGTCATTCCGTTTCTGTTGCTACGATCCGGTCCTGTTCTTATTTTAAGGGTGACTGGAACTTCGACACTTTTTACCACTGCCGACAGAATTTTATACACCAGTGGCTCATCAGATAAAAGGGCTGATCCAGCGAGTTTATTACAAACCTTCTTTGCCGGACATCCCATATTGATATCAATCACATGGGCACCCAATGATTCATTCAAGCGAGCGGCTTCAACCATCATGTCTGCATCACCACCGGCGATCTGGATCACACGGGGCTCTACTTCGCCCTTGTGGTCCATTCGTGTCAGCGTTTTGCGTGATGCATAAAGAGCAGAGTTTGAGGTAACCATCTCTGAGATTGCAAGATCAGCCCCCAATCTTTTACATAGGATACGGAACGGCCTATCCGTAACACCGGCCATCGGAGCCAATACCAGTGGATGTTCAAATTGAAAACGACCTAACTGCATTTAATCTCACAAAGCCAAGATAACTATTCGTTTATTTTTTGCGAATCTGTATCGCAAATGCACCTTTGAGATAGCGCTTCAGAGAGAACAATCCCGACCCCCTGAACCACAGGGGCGATAATTCTATCAGAGCGTCAGGCAGGTTACACGACGTTATTAGCAGATTACTCTGTGAGAAATGCAGACTGGTTTTGATCAATCGATCTTGATAAGAATCAGTCTGGTCAGCGCAAGGGAAATAGATTAGTTATCTGTTAAACCAGGCTCTGCAGACAAAACAAACCTCACTTCGCAACATATAGCAGAAAAAATATTTGAAACACCCAGATATAGTGAAGGCGGCTATGTGACGCATAGCCGCCAAGACAGCAGACTGTTTATTCGAAGCTCAGCTCGGAGGATAAGGCCTCGGGTCCGGGATCAACGATTTCAAATTTAATTCGAACAGGCTCGCCAGCGGGCAACGTTTTTAATGATGCCTCTTCTTCGAGATACTCGGCAGGTTCGAATTTCCTGAATGCTACCGATTCGCCGGTACCATTAGCCATAGTCACCACCAACACCGGATAGGGCTGAGGGAACCGCGCACGGTTGACCAGATCGACTGAAAATACCAGCACATCACTCAGTGTTTTATGGCTGAACATCTGATGGCGTACCAATTCGAGCTGATCGATATCTTTTCGGGCCGGGAGCTCACAACCCGTCACCGTGCAAAAAACACTCACGACAGGTTCTGGCAGGTTCATGGTGGCAATCACATTGCGTGCAAAGTACAACACACCGGCAAGCGCCACACACACCAGTAACACGGGCACTAAAACTGATCGCGACCCCTGTCGATTCAGGGCGCCAGCACCTTCCGGATAAACCGCACCGCCACGGGAGCTTACGTAACGACGAAGCTCACGCGCTGAATCCCGATCTGTACGCCGTTCGTGATGGCTGTCATTAAGTTCATCATCCTCCACACGACTATAATGCTCTGCGCCTTCACCAACCGGCTGCTCATCGTAATACAGGGCTTCAGGCCGCAGAGGTAACTGATCAGTCAGTGCATCATCGGCATCATTTGCAATGGCGCCATGATCGAGAAGATCCTCCGGTAGCAGCGGATAATCGCGACCATGATCAATCGCCGTATCAGTGTATTCGCTGGTTGATTGCCCGGCACTGCGTTCAGCACGATACTCTTCGCCACGCACTGGATTGTCGGCAGGGTAATACTCGGCGATAAGATCGTCCGCTTGTTCGAGACGCACTGTTTCATCATAGGTGACGTTGGTGGGGAGCTCCGAATTGAAATCGTTAATTTCAGACGGGCTGAACGCTGCAACCTCTGACGAGTAGTCATCCGCGGTGGGCCCGGAACCCGGCACCGCTTCGGTGTCGTTAAATTTCTCGAGCGCCAGGGTGCGTTCAAACTCAAGGCTGGTGTTATCGAGAGATTCCCCCTGACTAATCAGCGAGTCTCGATGGTCATCTGGCGACTGCTTAAACCGATCACCGGATTCATATTGATTGATATCCAGATCAGGCGAGTAGAAGCCGTCGTTGATGCGTGAACGGGGATTTGATCGATCGCTGGCAGCGGGCGCGGCACCGATATTTTCATCATCGGCCGGACCGAGATCCAGTGCGAGCGTCGAGGCGTTTTCCAGATCCTCTGCGGTGATGTGTTCAGCAGCTACTACTCCGGCAGACCGGCTTTGCGGCGTGGTGCGGCGCTTGACCGTCCCGGCGGCTGTTGTGGTGGATTGAGGCTTGTCTGTACGGCGACGATTGGGTGCCGGGTCAGTGACATAGTTACTGATGGAGTCATCCGGGATCAGATGCGCGCTGGCATCAAATAGCGACAAACACTCACCGCACCGAACAGTTGGATCTTGCGACCGAACCAGATCTGCGCTGATTTCAAATTTTGCACCACACCGATTACAACGTGTGATCATGGTGTTAACCCCTGATGATGATATAAAAACTCAGCGTACTGAGTTTCATACGGTATTCTACAAGGACAGTTCAGCATGTTCACGACTGAATTGCTCCCTGGTTTTTCGCGCTATACAAAACCCACTGGTCTTGAATCTCGGTTTCACAGTGCTGAAATTGTTTAGCGTAAGCTGCCGCAAGCGTTGCTACTTGCTCGGACAAGACACCCGACAACCCCAACCTGCCGTTTTCCGTGAGTAACGCGGCAAATCGCGCGGGCAACCCGAGCAATGGACCGAGCAGAATATTCGCAACAATAAAATCGCTGCCTTCGGGTAGATGATTGTCCGAATGGCATATTTCAATTTTATCGGCAACATGATTGCGCTGCGCATTTTCTGTGGTGGCTAACAATGCCTGCGGATCAATATCGTAGGCATACACCCTTTTGGCACCCAGCAGTGCCGCTGCGACCGCCAGAATACCCGAGCCACAACCGTAATCGATCAAAGTCTTGTCAACAAGATCCTGTTTGCCCAGCCATTGTAAACAAAGTGAGGTGGTGGCATGGGTACCCGAACCAAAAGCCAGGCCGGGATCAATGGTGATGTTTACTGCTGCCGGGTCTGGCGCTTCGCAAAAAGTCGGCACCACCCAAAGCCCTGCGTTAATTTTTATCGGCTTGAAATCTTCCATCCAGACACGCTCCCAGGCGCGCCCCTGTAAATCTTTCAATGCAATATTTTTTCGATCGACAGATTGCACCTGATTCTGCAACAGACTGGCAACGAGTTCGCCGTCTGTTGTTTCTGCAAACATGCCGGTGATCTCAACCGCGTTCCACAGCGGTGTTTTACCCGGCTCAGGCTCATGAATCGGGGTATCGGTCGCATCTTCAAAAGTACATGATAATGCGCCAAGCTCTAGCAGCGCATCTTCAACCGGTTCTGCGTATTGACGCTCCACTTCAACAGTCACCAACAGATAGTTTTCGTTCAAGTGTGGCTGCCCTTCCATGAACAAAAACTGAAGTGTCCGCCCATATCACGCAATACCGAGTTTCTTTTCAAGATAGTGAATATCAGTACCACCCTCTGCAAAGTTTTCATCATCCAGAATATCGACCAGTAACGGTATGTTGGTTTTAATGCCGGTGATAAACGCTTCACTTAAAGCGCCACGCATTCTGGCCACCGCTGATTCTCTGGAGTTACCGTGAACGATTAATTTACCGATCATAGAGTCATAGTAGGGCGGTACTCGATACCCGTTGTAGATATGCGAATCGACCCGAACCCCTAATCCACCGGGAGGATGAAACTGTTCAACCAGCCCGGGGCTTGGCATAAACGTATCCGGATCCTCTGCGTTAATTCGGCATTCAAACGCATGACCTTTGATTTTTACATCATCCTGCTTGTAGGTCAGCGGGTTACCGGCAGCGATTCGCAATTGTTCTTTAACGATATCGATACCAGTGATCATTTCTGTTACCGGATGCTCCACCTGTACACGAGTGTTCATTTCAATGAAATAAAACTCGCCGTTTTCGTAGAGAAATTCAAAGGTACCTGCACCGCGATAACCCAGTCGCTTGCATGCATCAACGCAACGCGCGCCCATGAAGTCTCTTTGTTCCTGAGTGATGCCTGGTGCGGGGGCTTCTTCCACGACTTTCTGATGACGGCGTTGCATAGAGCAGTCGCGCTCACCCAGATGAATTGCATCGCCATGAGTATCTGCCAGCACCTGAAATTCAACATGGCGCGGAGTTTCGAGAAACTTCTCCATGTACACCACATCATTATTAAACGCACCGGCAGCTTCTGTTTTGGTGAGCTGAATTGACTCGATGAGTTCATCGTCACCGCGCACCACACGCATACCACGACCGCCACCACCACCTGCGGCTTTAATGATGATCGGATAGCCGATTCGATTGGCGATTTCCATATTGATTTTCGGATCACTGCCAAGTGGCCCGTCTGACCCCGGCACACAAGGGACACCTGCTGCCAGCATCTCGTTAATGGCACTGACCTTATCACCCATTAGTCGAATCACTTTTGGAGTGGGCCCGATAAACGTGAAGCCACTTGATTCAACACGTTCTGCAAAATCAGCATTTTCAGAAAGAAAACCATATCCCGGATGAATAGCATCAGCATCTGTGATTTCAGCCGCACTGATCAATGCAGGTATATTGAGATAACTATCTGTTGATTGCGGCGGCCCGATACAGACTGCTTCATCTGCAAGCCGCACATGTTTTAGATCACGGTCGGCAGTGGAATAGACGGCTACAGTGCCGATACCCATATCGCGACAGCAGCGCATGATACGCAGGGCGATTTCACCCCGGTTAGCAATTAGTACCTTTTTCATCGGCTTATTCGTCGACAACCATCAACGGTTGGCCGAACTCTACCGGCTGACCGTCTTCTACCAGAATCGATTTAATCTTACCGCTGACTTCGCTCTCGATCTGGTTAAGGATTTTCATCGCCTCGACAATACAGATAGTGTCACCGGGCTTTATTGATTGCCCTACTGAAACGAACGCCGGTGAATCCGGTGAGGGAGATGCGTAGTAGGTACCCACCATCGGCGACTTGATCACCGTGCCCTGCTCATCATCGACCGCTGGTGTTTCTGCCGGTCCTCCGAGAGGTAATGCTGCTGGCGCTGCGGCCGGCACTGCCATCTGGGTGACCGGCACGGGCGCTGCCACCATCGCCGGATTGATTGCCCGACTGATTCGAACCGACTCCTCGCCTTCCTTGATCTCGATCTCGGAAATTCCGGATTCTTCAAGTAGCTCGATGAGCTTTTTAACTTTGCGGATATCCATTGTAGTTTTTGTAACCCTTAAATAAGACGGCCAAGATTGAAGACCAATAAGCGGTAATGATGGCTGTGCCGTACGTTTTTAATAAAACGCCGATGCGAGTCAGCGCGATAGACATCGCACGACAATTCCGCCAAACTTAGCGATTGCTGCAACAGCAAAAGCAGTGAATCGATTGGCAGCCAGAAAAAAGCCCGAATGTTTTCGTTAGCGAACCTTCCCGCCAACACAACAATTTACACTTTTTTCGATTTTCGACGCAGAACGCCACACCTTCATAACAATTCGCGCAAGTTTAACATGATTGTTACTCCTGGCGTGTATCAGTTCATGCGGATTTTTCGACCTGAAAGCTGATACCTCTGGCAAGCTTTCCGAAGTGTCATCATCCTTCCGCTGACCTTTACAAACCGCGAACACCGGAATGAATATTCACTATGACCACTGACAACGAAGATAACGCTGTCACGGACGGATTCGCAGCGTTATCGCCAGACACCATTATTGAAGCCATCGAGTCACAACCCGAACTCACGTGCGATGGACGGCTGCTGGCATTAAACAGCTATGAGAATCGTGTTTATCGCATTGGCATTGAAGACGGGCAGCCACTGATCGCGAAGTTTTATCGCCCGCGCCGGTGGACAGTTGAACAAATCAACGAAGAACATAGCTTTGCACAAGAACTGGCCGACGCCGAGATTCCTGTGGTCGCGCCGCTGCCTGATCAGGATGGCAGCACGCTGCGCTTTCATCACGATTATCCTTTTGCCTTATATCCGGTTCGCGGCGGAAGACCACCGGAGCTCGATAATGCCGGGCAACTGCAAATTATCGGGCGCTTTATCGGGCGCCTGCATAAAATAGCCGAAGTAAAACCGTTTATGCATCGCAGCCGGGTTGATACTGAAACGCTGGGCTATCGCTCTGCCGACTACCTACTGGAAAATGATCGGCTGCCGCCGGAACTCAGTCGGGCCTACGAAAACCTGATGACCGACCTGCTGCAAAAGGTAGAGGCTCGATTCGAAAGCTATCAGGGTGCACACGAGATTCGCTTACATGGTGATTTTCACCCCGGCAATATTCTGATGCGTGATGAAACACCCCACATTGTTGATCTGGACGATGCGCGCACCGGGCCGGCTATTCAGGACCTTTGGTTATTTTTATCAGGGGATCGTTTATATCAACAAGCGCGTCTGGCTGATTTGCTGGATGGCTACACGATGTTCAGAGAATTCGATTCCAGTGAACTTGGACTGATTGAAGCCTTGCGAACACTAAGAATTATTCACTACGCCGCATGGCTTGATCAGCGACGTGAAGAACCTGCTTTTCAACAAGCCTTTCCATGGCTTGCCAGCCACCGGTTCTGGGATGACCATATACTTGCGCTGAAGGAACAGAGTTCGGCTCTTGATGAACCGGTATTAAGGTGGGACTGAATGGCTACACGCTAAGCCTTCAATTTGTTTTCGTATGGTTTATAAAAGAGGAGACGCCCGACACTGAGCGTCGTCCCGAGTCGCTATCTGACGCAAGTCTGTATGTTGCAGAAATTGCCATTCAATAAAATCGCACCGAACCATGCAAGAAACTGATCAAAGTAGATTTCGTTGTTAGAGAAAACCTCGTTTCGACCGGTGGAGTCTGCAGTTTTTCCCCAGAAACTTCCTCCCTCATAAAACAATTGCAGCTCACGGCTGAAAGCTTCAGCGGCGTCGGTATCTTGTGAACCCATTGCTGCTGTCGCCCACATACCGATCGTCATATGACTGTGTTCGTTACGGAAGCGTTGACTGTTGCCGCCGTCGATATCGGTCCAGACATCATCAAGCGGTACCTGAGTTCCATCGAGTTGGTAGAAGTTCGCCAGATGAGCTGGTGAGTTCGCATTATCTGCCGAGCCCTGCTGCTGTGCGGATTGCCTGAGAAAGCTCACCGCGTTACCAAGGTAGCTTTTCGCTCGCGGCTCATTAAACCAAAGCGCATCGGTCGCGATTCTCCAGAATGTTCTGATACCATCTTTAAACATTGAGTGGCCGTTATCGTAGGCGTTATAGCCCGGACCATCCGCCAGGACATTTCCAAAAGCATCTGACCAATCTGCGACCAGCCCCCGGCTATAACCAGTGCCACTGGCCAATGTCTGGTAAGTCTGATCAACCAGGGCATCCCAATCGTGATCACTGCGAGCGTCAAACTCTTTGTACAAGCGGTACCATGCCGGAGAGAAATAACCGATGTTCTGCATTTCCCTGCCACCCCAAAAATTACCCGGACGCAAATAGCGACCACCATCGACCATATCGCTCCAGATCACATCAAGTAAATCCTGCGCGCGTGATTGATAGGATGCTCCCTTTGGGCTTTGATGACCGCCGTTCCATACCCCACGCTGCACCAGATGATCTGCAAAAATCAACATCATGGCGATATCCTGCTCAGCGTCAGTTGCGGCACCGGTACCGATAATGTTGCCGGACGCGTCACTACGCCAGTCGTATAATCGGCCGTTCCAAAGGTACTGCTCTCCGGCGTCCCAGATTTTGTTGAAGTAGGTTTGATCGTTACTGTACAACGCCAGAATCAATCCATAGCCGATGCCTTCTGATACCGCATCTCCCGGCTGTTCTGATCGAGGGCGATGTACCATTCCGGTTGAATACGCTTCGACGTTTCGGTTCTTTAAGCCCTGCCAGGTTTTATCAAGTGCAGAAGACCAATCATGTTGAACCCGAGCCAGGGGCTCCAGAGTAGTGAACGGATAAGCGGCGTAAGTAACTGCATTGTCGCTACCTTCACTGGTCTGTTCGCCTGATTCTTCACCAGCGCCGTCATCCGCTTCGTCGTTGACATTATCAGTGGTTTCTTCGCCGACATCATCTACTTCATCAGCGCCAGATTCTTCATCACTATCGCCACCTGTATCCCCGGCACTTGCTTCATCGGCATCTTCGCTATTGGCATCCCCATTAGCTTGATCTGCATTATCCGTAGACTGCTGTTGATCGTTGAGACCTGCGTTGGTGTCGTTTACTGCTGAATTCGAATTATCACTACTACTGCCACACGCATTGATTAACAAACAAAACATAACCGTGAGTAATGCTTTACCAATGATAGTTCTCATAAACACAAAGTCCTTCTTTAGTTTATCTGCGTAATTTTATAAGCAGCCAAACACTACCATGGAAGCGTATTCATTTCGTTTAAGTACACAGAAGTGTAACCGTGCATCAGCTAGAATCACGAATATCAGGATGCCAGTCTTGCATGCATATCAACCGTGAAAAACGGAACCGGTGATACCTTTAAAATCTATTTCAGTTAATAAACCAACGCACAAAACCTTTGTGTTTAAATTTTAAGCGAATAGGCAAAGTACTCTTCAAGGTCTTTCTTAAACCCGAGCTTTTCATACAGATGCTGACCAATATGATTAGTATGCTCGGTTAACAGGTCCACTCTACCTGCGCCGTTTTCTTTTGCCCATTGAATCGCCCGATGCATTAGTTTGCCGCCTGCCCCGGACTGCCGGAATTTTTCATCCACATACAGATCGTGAAGGATAATGATTTTCGTGGCATCCACAGAACAAAAGGAAGAATACAATTGCACGAAGCCACACGCTGAATTACTTTCAGTTGCCAGAAAAATATCAGACTCACCGTTTTCTATTCTGTCTTTGATAAACTGCGTTGCCAGTTCTATGTCTGGCGGGCATTGATAGTACTGCCGATAAAGATCGAACAACCGGGCAACGTCTGCCAGATGGTTTAGGTTCGCTTTTTTAATTTCCATAGATAAATGCTCTCATCGACCGCGTTTTTCACCGCCAGGACTATTAATGATAATCGGGCGAAGCCAACACTGTTAAAACAGCAGCAGCGCGTTATGCTGTTAAAAACTCCACACCTTCAACTTCCTGACCACCAAAACCAAACACCTCACCATAGAACCAAAGCTCGGCTGCAAAAGCTTCGATAATCGAGTCGCTTCTTCTAAACCCGTGGCCTTCGCCTTCAAAGGGTAAATAGGCAACCTTAAGACCGTTTTTCAACAATACTTCGATCATCATCTCGGCCTGACTCGGGGGCACAACCTTATCATCCAGGCCCTGCAGAAAAATAACCGGACAGTTAATCGTATCAGCGTGGTTAATCGGGGATCTGGATTCGTATAACGCTTTCTGTTCAGGGTATGGACCAATCAAACTATCCAGATACCGAGACTCAAACTTATGCGTATCCGTGGCCAACGCTGTTAAATCAGTGACGCCGTAAAGACTGGCACCCGCCTTAAAGGTATCAGTCAGAGCAAGGGCCGCTAATGTGGTAAAGCCGCCGGCACTACCACCACGTATCGCCACTCGATTTTCATCGGCAAGTTGCTGGCTCACCAGATAGCGAACCCCATAATCACAATCTTCAACATCAGTGACACCCCAATTGTTTTTCAACGCTTCCCGATACTCACGACCAAAGCCGGTACTGCCACGATAGTTGGAATCAAATACGGCGAAACCACGATTAGTCCAGAACTGAATTTTCAAACTGAGATCATTTTGCGTTGACGATGTCGGCCCCCCATGAATCATGACGATCAGTGGCGGCAGCTCTTCAGAGAGCCCCTGGTATTCAGCATGAGTTGGCGGGTAGTAAAATCCGTGCGCATTGCCACCGCCGGCGGTGGGGTAAGTGATTGCCGCACCCTGAGAGAAATGAGCAGCGTCCAGATTAACATTTGATGATTGGCAAATCAGTGACTCATGATCGACAAGTGTGTCAGCGGAACTCACATACAAACTTGGAAAGTCGGTTGGCGATTGTGCGATATAACAAATCAACCCGTCAGCACTACAGACTGATTGATAACTACTGTGCTCTCTGGGCAGGATTGTCAATTTTTTGGAGGGTATATCAATGACCGCTAATGAATCACTGCCGGACTGACCGTAAGATGTCACCAGTGTATTATTATCAATAAAACTATACCGGCGCATACCGAATACCCACTGCGGCATTCCAAACTCTGCCTCCATCAGGCAAAGCGGTTCGCCACCCTGCTCCGTATGTTTATAGATGTTCCACCAGTTGGATCTATCGGATACATAGTAAAGATCACCAGCCGGACTCCACTGGGGTTGGAAAATAGATTCCGAGTTACCACCTGTGATTTTTTGCACCTTTGCAAGCGATGTCAGGTCGGTAACTTCTGCCACCCAGAGCTCTGTGCCGTCCCAGGGCATATTCGGGTGATCCCAGGTAAGCCACGACAGTGACTTTCCATCAGCAGAAAAGGTGGCAGAGGCATAGAAATCATGACCTTCAGCCAGTGTATGCACTTCACCTGTGCCTACATCGATAGAGACCAATGTATTTTTCGGTTCACTGGCGCTCTTATCATGGATCTCGGCAACTGCGACCAGTATCCCGCGCTCACCACTGTAGGCGAAATCTGCAAAGCGATAATTATCCTGAAGCGTTAACGGCTCTACCCTGTCTTCGATTGCCTTATAGACCTGCTGATCTACCTGATTAACAAAGAATACCCCTTTGTCTGTGGGCAGATAGCATGCACCACCATACTCATGCACCTGCGTACGACAGTTAAATTGTGCAGGAATAACTTCTGTGCTTTTGCTCCGATCAATCGCTGAAAGATCTTCGGGTAACGACATCTTGACAATAACGCTGCGGCCTTGTTCCTGCGGCCTGTTTTCAAGCCAGTATATTTCACCATCGAAAATACAGGCTTGCGATAATCCGATACTGGATGAACACATGAGTTCGGCGGTTATCGGTGAAGACCAGGTGCCAAAGGCCGCAGCTGTTTTTGTCATACTATTTGATTTCCTGTGCGGCAACTATGTAGTTGAGCCCTGATTAATGAATGCCAGCCAGCTTTCTACCGCTTCAGTAAATTCATCACGTGACAGTCGACGATCAGGCATTTCATCATCAAAATTTGAATCAACGACTACCGTTGCCGGTGTTATTGAAACGCTATGTGCGTTACCGTTAAATTCACCATGTTGCTGATCACTTTTCAGCAGCGCTATAAGATCAGTGATAACAGTGACTGATTCCTGCAAATCAGTCTGGATAAAGGTAGCCAGTCGATCATCGCGACCCCGCGCACAGGGATTACCGTCTTCGTCCCGATAAAATTCAAGATCAGTCATGGTTATCTCCGATAAATTGGGAAAGCGGTATTGATATCGCCGCGTGACATGGTGTAGCCCTGAATATCAAACCCAAGCCCTGAAGGGCCTTGCCATGGCTGCTTTTTCTTATCTTTACTATTGTTAAAAGCATTCAGGATTGCCTTGGTGACATCCTGCTGAGACATGCCATCCGGGAAAAAACTGGAAAACTTACTTTTCCACTGATTGCCGTCGCGAATCTCTATATTGGCAGTGTAAACACCAGCGCGATTAGGACCATCCTTAACACTGACAACTCGCGCACCATCGGGATCAACACCACCGGGCCGAGAATGATACCCGACCGGCTTACCCTTACGATTTATTTCGCCTTCGAAAATATGATGCAAATTTAACGCAGGCCGGGTGTCTGACCATTTTGCACCGGGCTTATACCCTTTAGTTGAAAGGGATGTCGTCGCGGAAGACTGGCTGGTGTTATTGCTGCTGGTACTTTGATTGCTGCTACCGTTGCCGGCCAGCTGATTAAGATCAATCCCGAACTGCTCTAGATTAACCCCCAGCGCGACCAGTATGGCCCCCACAATCGGTATGATGACTTTTTTGTTTAACATTTTTTAACCCTGATTCTGTTCGCTTTATTTAAGCCGTTGCAGAAATCCATCGCCCGTCCGGCCACCCGCTATTATGCCATGGCTTTCAGGGGCGGGCAGGGTTACTCACGTCACTACGGGAGTTGTGCACTCGTATTGTTAAATTTACAGGTGACTAGATAAAAGATACCCCGCCTGCCCTCAATAAGGGTCTATGCCTGCAAAGTCACTATCCGCCATTCAACCACGCTGAAATGAGAGATCGGGGCGCGGTGGTTAGAAAAAAACGCTCAATTACCACATAGCGTAATGAGTCAGCTGTCTGAAGCGGTAGATTCAATCAATCGAGGGATAGACTGTCCCGCTGAAGAGTTTACGTGCTGTGCGCACGATTGCCGCTTTATTCACTTTCAGTGGTTTGTCGCTGGAGCAGACGTTCATCACAACGCTGGTTTCACCAATAGGATGCTCGACAGAAATAAGAATATCAGTATTTTCAGCAGCGTCCGGCAGCTCTGCAAATTCTGCCGCCGGGGACTTTTCCATCATACATGCGGTCGCCACGCTAACCGCTCCCAGGACACCAATAGAAGCATGACACCGGTGCGGGATAAACGTGCGGGTGGTGATTGCGCCACCGTGCCGGGGTGCCGCTACCAGAGTCATTTTCGGTACTGATTTTTTACTGACATCACCCAGGTTCATACGCTCTCCAACTTGTAGCCGGATAGATTCGAGTTTCTCTTTCAACGCGTCATCTGCATCGAGTTGCTCACGTGATTCGTAGCCGGTAATCCCTGCATCCACTGCACGCAAAACGACCACCGGCATTCCGTTGTCAATGCAAGTCACGGGTACACCGTCAATGATATCTACTTCATTCCCGGTGGGAAGAAGTGCACCACAACTGGAACCAGCCGCCTCTGGAAAATTCTGCAGCACACAAGCAGAAGTACCAGGCACGCCATCGATAGCGGTATCACCGCGGTAGGTGACTTTTTTATCAGGCGTATCAAGAGTTACCTGCGCGACCTGACTGCTGTTTTCCATATAAACATTCACGACAGTATTCGGATGGCTAGCAGATATTAATTTCTGTTCTATCGCAAACTGCCCGACACCGCTTAATATGTTGCCGCAATTCTGGGCATCTGTTATTACCGGCTGATCCACAAATACCTGCAGAAACAAATAATCTATATCTGCATCTGCGCGATCTGAAACCGAAACAATAGCCACCTTACTGCAAAGCGGATCAGCGCCACCGATACCATCTATCTGCCGCAAGTCAGGAGACCCCATAATAGAAAGCAAAAGCCGATCTCTTTGTGCAGCATCTGCAGGCAAATCAGACTTTAAAAAGAACGCGCCTTTTGAGGTGCCGCCGCGCATCCAGGTACAAGGCACACCTGTATCAATCATTGTCATAACATCTGGTCCGGCAGCTTCAATCAATGGAATATTTTTTGTGCATTAGCACAAAAGATAGCTTCTATAACCGCTGCGCTCTTATCAGTACTAGCGGCAATGGAGCGTTTAGTGTTTTTAAAATAACAGCTGGCTTCAGGGATAATTCGCTTAAGACTCTGCACTAAGAGAGATCGTCAATAGTATCAACATAGACGAGACCCGCCGCTTCAAGACGAGGCCGCATCTCATACATATCTAGACCTAAATCACCCGCTGCCAACCGGGCGCGTTTATCACCTTCGTTCGCTTCTCGTTGCTGGCCGGCTTTTAATACATCAGCTGCTGCCAGTCGGGGAATACAAACGACCCCGTCATCATCTGCAACGATAACATCACCGGGATTGACGATCTCACCGGCACAGACAATCGGCACGTTCACACAACCCAGCGTTTCTTTGACTGTACCTTTAGCCGATATTGCTTTCGACCAGACAGGGAACCCCATCTCTTTTAGATCAGCGACATCACGACATCCGGTATCTGTAATCAAAGCACGGATCCCGCGGGCTGCTGCCGATGTTGCCAGCAGGTCACCGAACATTCCGTCTGTGTTATCCGCTGTACAGCCGACAACTAATATATCACCGGGCTGACAAAGCTCTATGGCCACATGAATCATCCAGTTATCACCGGGCTGGGTCAGTATGGTCACCGCACTTCCCGCGACGCGACTACCGGTATACACAGGTCGCATATAGGGTTTCATTAATCCCTGACGCTGATTCGACTCGTGTGTGGTAGCCACCCCCAGGGTAGCTAGCTGGTCTATCACGTCTTGTTTGGCGCGCTGAATATTTCTAACGGCAACCGGCTTCATATTGGCTCCTGTAAATTATTTTCATCAGTTATTAGTCAGGCGATTTCATGTTGGCTTGTAACCAGTCGCCGCCCGAAACACTCATTCAGGAACATCATCTATCGGTGCGATAGCCATTCGGTCAACAGGGGTACAACATGCAAACTGTTGGACATTTAGACAAAACAATTGTACAAATCGGACTTTCTAAAAATTAGATCCAACCCATGTCCAAACTTGGCAATCAATTGCGTGAGGTTCCTGACTACGGAATATACGGACAACCCTACCAAAAGTCAGCAATAGACTTCCTTCATATCGAAAGCCTGGAAGAGACTCAAAAACTCCATGACTGGACAATTCGGCCACACCGCCATCGTGATTTGACCCAGTTTTTTTTCATCGAGGAAGGTAGCGGTAAACTTCAGCTTGGGGAAACAGAGACCAATATTGCTGCCCCGACGATCATCGTGATTCCAGCAAATGAAATTCACGCGTTCACCATGGAACGGAATGTAGAAGGACACCTGATCACTATTGCCGATAGCTTTCTTCGTGATTTGGCATTAATGGTCAGAGAACCGCTCATAGAAACACAATGGTCGAACGCTGTGATTACCGGGCTTAGCCGGGAGCACTATCATCGCACCGGTGTGGGTGAACTGATTAACGAATTGAGGATCGAGTTCAATGAAAAACGCGCGGTAAGATCAGTTGCTATCTACGCACACTTAAGCCTGATTATGACAGCGATCATCCGGCTGTTAAAAACCAAAGGCCCCGACAAACAAACACTTGAAAAGACTAAGAGCCTGACTATCCTCACGCGGTTTCGTCAGCTATGTGATGAGCGTTTTCGCCACTCAAGATCTGTCGCCGAATACTGTCAAGATCTGGAGGTAACAGAGCGCACGCTACGGCGAATCACCCAGCAGTTCTTAGGCGTGCCTCCATTGCAGCTTATCCATGATCGTGTCTTGCTGGAGGCACAACGCACCCTGATTTACAGTAACGCGAGTATATCGAGTATTGCCGAATCACTCGGGTTCGATGATCCAGCCTATTTTACGCGTTTTTTTAAACGTCACATGCAACAAACACCCAACCAGTTTCGACTCTCGAAATGGAAGGAACAGCATGAAAATACAAGGCCGACGACTGATGAGTCGCCGCCTTAAAACAGAAAGTCTTCCTACGGGTTGTAGACTTACAGCGTTCCGCTATCACCCACTAATGTGCGATGCACCCAACCGATTTTACCTGCAGTACCGTAAGCGCCGACATGGACCCATCGCCCGTCTCGCTTGAACTCCATTAGCTCCTGCCCCTTATCAAGCTGCAACACAATAGGATGATTGGTTGAAGGGCCTTCACGCATGTTGACTCTTTCTTTAAGCACAAACAGGGTGTCGTTCGGCGGAACCCCGGTTGTAGAATTAAGCACAACCTCTACGCCCTCTTCTTTACTGATTGCAGCCTTTGGCACGTCAACAACTTTGGGAATAGCAATCGAGGCGGTTGCCAGTGTTCCGGCCGGCACTTCTTTGGTGATTGCAGCCGGCAACAGCTCACCGTCACTCTGTTTGCTGGAGGACTGTATTTCCAGCACCTTACCTTCTTCAATAGTGGCAACTGGTACCTGGCGCGCTTCGACTGCCGCTGCTACCACCAGCTCACTGGCGTCTTCTTTTCCAGCAGAGCTTGCGATGACTGTTTCAGTAACGGGGACCGGGACGGGCTCAGCTGTCTTGGCGACATTTTCCACGATGGTATCGGGTGTGAACAAACCACTGATGCCACGGTGCATATTTTCAAGCGTCTGACCGCCAAAAACTCCAAACGCGATCAAGCTGACACCACAGACACCTAACACTGCTCTGAACATTCTTTTCTTAGCCTCTTTGTTCTTCGCATACAAAAAACCAGACACCCTCTCGGTGCCGGATGTACGCCACAGCCCCGACTTTAAACTGTAAACAAAATGAAATTGGTGTTTCAAACCAAGGTGTAATGCCAACGGCTCATTGCTAACCGGCAAATTTCGCTGAATGTCAGGAGTCCAACCCGAGAAAACCACCAGACTGGCGATTCCACAGCTGCGCATAAAGCTCACCTGCTGCCAACAACTGCTCATGCGTACCGGTTTCTACAATGCGCCCTTCATCCATGACCACCAGCCGATCCATCGCAGCGATGGTGGACAGACGGTGGGCTATCGCGATCACGCTTTTACCTTGCATTAAGTCGCGAAGTTGCTCTTGAATTGCGGCTTCGACTTCAGAGTCCAGCGCCGAGGTGGCTTCGTCGAGTACAAGAATTGGCGCATCTTTGAGAATAACTCTGGCGATGGCGATACGCTGCCTCTGCCCGCCAGATAATTTTACACCGCGCTCACCGACATGAGCATCGAACCCGGTTCGTTTATTGTTATCAACCAGTCCGGGTATAAATTTATCTGCCTGAGCCAGCGTGGCGGCATTCAGGATGTCAGACTCCGGCGCGTCCGGTCGACCATAATTAATGTTGTCACGAATGGATCGGTGCAGCAGTGATGTATCCTGAGAGACCATGGCAATACTGGATCGCAGGCTTTCCTGAGTCACAGACGCAATGCTTTGACCATCGATTAATATATCCCCTCCATCCAGATCGTAGAATCTCAACAGCAAATTAACCAGGGTTGATTTACCGGCACCGGAACGCCCCACCACCCCGATCTTTTCACCGGGACCGACAGTCAGAGAAAAGTCCCTGATTACGCGATCATCATCGCCATATTGAAACTGCACCGCGTTGAATTCTATTTTGGCCTCTTTGACGTTCAGCTCAGTTGCCTGTGATTGATCGATCACTGTGTTGGGCACGGCGATTGTCTCTATGCCATTTTGCACTGCACCAATGCTCTCAAACAGGGTTGAGATGGTTCGCAATATCCACCCTGACATTTGGTTTAAACGAAGTATCAAGCCATTGGCAATCGCGATTGCACCAATGGTGATTGTGCCTTGCTGCCAATAGAGAATAGATAACAATGCAGTGGCCACAATCAACAAGGTATTCATCACAACCAGTGACACCAGCATACGCAGAATCGATTTCAGTAATTCGCGCAGCGCGTGGGTATGGCGTTGAAATCCGGTTGCTACAAACGCTTCTTCGCGTGAAGCATGCGCGAACAGTTTGACTGACTGTATGTTGGTGTAACTATCGACAATACGGCCGGTTAACGCAGAGTTGGCTTCAGAAACAGCGCGGGATTTTGCACCGACCGGTGGCATCATCCTCCAGATCACAAGACAATAACCCACCACCCAGATTATCACCGGGATCATTAGCCGCCAGTCAATATCAAGAAACAGCCAGAGAATCCCTGCCAGATAGATAAACAATAACCAGACGCCATCGATCACATTCAAAACGCTTTCGCGCACTGAGTGACCAGTCTGCATGACTTTCTGAGCGATTCTTCCTGCAAAATCACTTTGAAAATAAGCGAGGCTCTGGCGAACCACATAACGATGGTTTTGCCAGCGCACTGCATTGGTTAACCCGGGGGTCAGAGTCAGTGTGATCAGACAACGCGCAATCACCATACTGACCGGGCGGACAACCACCACGATAAACAGCATTAAAAGCAATCCGCCCCAGTGCTCACTGAAAAAGGTATCAGGAGCAGTATTCGTCATCCAGTCAACGATATACCCGAGGTAGGCATAGAGATAGAGTTCAGCGATGGATGCAACACTGGTAAAAAACAGAGTGACAACCAGTAGTTTGCGATACGGCCACAAATAGAACTTGAAAAATTCACGAGTGCCGGACGGCGGTTGCTCTACCGGTGTTTCGCGAAGCGGGTCGATCAGATTTTCAAAAAAGGTAAACATTAGTCCAGGGACAGCGCCATCAATCCAGCGTCTGTTGTTGTTTTCGTTGACTAGTGACTACACAGGCATCGTAGTCACAAATTTCTATCACCGACAGAACACTGTTAATGCCATGCTTAGGCAGTCTTCAACCGCGCGAGTGGTTTTTCATTAATCGGCCAGTGAACGACAGCAGCAACAATACCGAAGAGAACACCCGCCCACCACATGCCATCGTAGCTGCCATAGGTATCGTAAAGCCTGCCCCCCATCCAGACACCGATAAAGCTGCCAAGCTGATGACTCAGGAAGACGATACCAAACAATGTTGCCAGATAGCGCACGCCAAATACTTGAGCGACGATCCCCGTGGTGAGAGGAACCGTTGACAACCATAGCAGCCCCATCATTGCCGAGAAGCAGTAAATCACCAGCGGTGTTTTTGGTAGCAACAATAATCCGACAATCACCACCGAGCGCAATAGATAGATCAGGCTCAAGCTGGATTTTTTGCTGTAGTGCTGGCCAATATAACCGGATAAGAAAGACCCGGCGATATTAAACAAACCAATCAATGCGAGTGACCACGCGCCGACCGCTGGCGTCAGGCCGATATCTTTAACATAGGCTGGAAAATGTACACTGATAAACGCCACATGAAACCCACACACAAAAAAACCGCAGGTGAGCAGTATAAATCCACGATGTGATAAAGCCTCAGATAGCGCCGCAGAGAGTCCCTGGTCGTCACCTTTTGTAGTGGCTGCCCCGGCATTGCCTGGCAGCACAAAGGCCAACGGAATAAGCACCAGGGCAAAGCAGGCCTGAATTACCAGAGCCTCCTGCCAACCAAATGAAGTGATAAACCCCTGACTCAACGGTGAAAAAACAACTTGTCCGCAGGAACCGGCCGCCGTTCCGAGTCCTAACACCAGTGAGCGCTTTTCAGGCGCTACCACTTTTACCATTGAGGCCATCGCCAGTGAAAATGCCGTAAATGCAACCCCGGCACCCGTTAATATTCCCGCAGTCAGATGCAGCGCACTACTGGTCTCGGCCATCGACATGCCATAAATGCCCGCCGCATAGACCAACCCGCCCACTGCGATCACCCAGGTGGCCCCGAAGCGATCAGCGATTGCGCCCGCAATGGGCACACCGATTCCCCACAGTAAATTTTGAATCGCCAGCGCCAGTGCAAAGGTCTCTCGACTCCAGCCACGAGTGGTGGTCATAGGATCAAGAAACAATCCGAACGAAGAGCGGACTCCAAACCCGACCAAAGCAATCAGGCATGCAGCGATTATCACAATGGCAGGCGTTCGCCAACCTGTATCAGGTAAATTACCCTGCGTCCCCGTCATTCGGATTCCAACTATGTTGCTATAGATCGATACTGGCCCAAGGCCTGTCAAATCGCAATCAAATTAGTCCCGCCCAAGATAACGCCCCTGGATTCAGTTAAGCGTCTTTGATGATTAAATACAGGATTGCAGAATAAAAATATTCTGACAGCGATCCCTGTTAGACACAGGCTCTGCAGGCCGTAAAGAAACACAGCTTGAAGGTGTGGTAACTTGATAGTCAGCAGTCACCACGCGAGGAAAAAGACATGCAAATCAATCTGAAAATAGTAGCTGGCACCGCCCTGGTGACCACGACGGTTTTTGGCAACGCGCTGGCAGACACCAGTGTTTCGCCACGTGCGCCTGTCACAACGACGACGGCTATGGTTTCCGCTGCAAACCCTAAGGCAGTAAGGGCCGGTGTTGATGTGTTGCAGGCAGGCGGCACTGCTGCAGATGCGGCAGTCGCTGTGCAAATGATGCTTAACCTGGTGGAACCGCAATCGTCCGGCATCGGGGGCGGTGCGTTCATGCTTTACTGGGATGCCGCGAATAATAAATTACTCACCTACGATGGTCGCGAAAAAGCACCCGCGTCAGCCACTCCTGAATACTTCCACGACAGCGAAGGAAAACCTGTTAAGTGGTGGGATGCTGTCGTCGGTGGTCGATCAGTCGGTGTACCCGGGACCTTGAAACTACTGGAGCACGTTCATTCGCAACATGGCCGACAACCGTGGAAAGAATTATTGTTACCGGCCATTGTGAATGCCGAGGTTGGATTTCAGATATCACCGCGCCTGTCTGCCTCTATTGAAGGTGCACAGAAACGCAAGCTGGACCTGTTCGAATCGACCCGCCAATACTTCTTTAATGAAGACGGCACGGCGAAGGCCGCAGGCACTTACCTTAAAAACCCTGAGTTCGCCACTGCGCTACGGGAAATTGCAGATAACGGCTCCGCACCTTTTTACGAGGGAAGAATCGCTGAAGATATCGTGGCCGCGGTACAGACCGAGATAAACCCCGGGGAACTGACACTCGATGACATGAAAAACTACAGCGTGGTGGAGCGTGAACCGGTTTGCGTTCCCTACCGCGCTTATAGCGTCTGTGGCATGGGACCACCCACTTCAGGTGGACTTACGATGGGTCAAATTCTGACCATACTTGAACCACATGATCTGCCTTCAATGGGGCCAAGCGCTGAATCGTGGCATTTATACATTGAAGCCGCCAAGCTCGCCTATGCTGACCGGGGCTTGTATATGGCAGACTCAGACTTTGTTGATATGCCGGCAGGTTTACTTGATCGCGATTACCTGACCGAACGCGCCAAACTGATTGATCCGCTAAACGCCATGAAAAAAGCCGAGCCCGGTATTCCACCACAGGAAAGCGCAATGCGATTCGCACCGGATACACAGATAGAGCGTGCCGGTACCTCGCATTTTTCTATCGTTGATAAATACGGAAATATCGTTTCGATGACCACCACTATCGAGACAGGATTCGGATCGCGGGTAATGACCAACGGCTTTTTGTTAAACAATGAGTTGACTGACTTCTCACGGGCAGCAGAGAAAGACGGACTTCCCATTGCCAACCGCGTTGAAGCAGGTAAGCGGCCACGCTCATCGATGTCGCCCACTATTGTGCTGAAGGACGAAAAGCCAATGTTGGCAATCGGCTCTCCAGGTGGTTCAAGAATTATTAACTATGTCACTAAAGCGGTGATCGCCATTCTTGACTGGAATATGGATCCGCAGGCAGCTGTTGATATGCCGCACGTGGTCAATCGCAACGGCAGCACCGATCTGGAAGAAAACACAACGGCGACAGACTATACACAAGACCTGGAAAAGCTGGGCCACGAAATCAAAGTGCGAGGGCTTACTTCGGGGTTGCACGCGATTCTGATCGAAGATGGCACGCTGACCGGTGGGGCTGATTCACGCAGAGAGGGGATTGCAGCAGGCTACTAAGCGCTGGCTGATGCAACAAATTGTGCGCAGGTTCTCTGCCGTGGCGGAAGGAGCCTGCGCACCACTATTAATGCTCTGCTTACACGGACTTAACCAAACAGAACCAGTTCCCCGAGCCCCTCAGCGCCTATTTACCTTCGCCGGCGCGGATTTATAGAACCAAATCTCATTTCTGAAGACTGGCAAAACGGCACCTCTCAGGTCACCCACTCAACTGCCGCCAACCCGCGTACCAAAATCACGCAAACGATTGACAACCAAGCCAGGGCAGGCCAGTCGATTGCCGGAAAAACGGGTGTTTCTACTAATGAACGGCGAAAAGAGACTAATCTCGCTCAACGCTTGCTACAGCAAACTGACTACGTTCCTGATGGCGGCAGTGGCCGGTTTTTCATCCGGCATACAGGCAGATGACACTGAAGTATTTTTCGGGCAGAACACCTCACAGGCCAACGTGCTATTCATCGTCGATGTTTCAGGGTCGATGGGCCACATCGATACTGGAGAGACAACAACGCGTTTGCAACGATTGCAATCGGCACTGACTGAAATCGTCAATACGACGAATGATGTCAATGTGGGTTTGATGTCATTTACCGGTTCCGGCAATCAGTTCCCTGAAGAGATCAAACCCATAACGGAAAACCGCGCTGACATGCTTGCTAGCATTAATGCCCTGACCGCCGGTGGTGGTACACCAACGGTTGGTGCTTTGTTTGAAGGCGGTCAGTATTTTCGGGGCGAGCCACTGATGGGCTCCGGTCAGGTTTATACATCACCCATCAAAAGCTCCTGTCAAAGCAATCATATTGTGTTGCTGACAGATGGCTCACCAACACAATACGCCGCCACCGAAACGGCTGTTGCCAACGCGATCTATGGCAATACGACAACCACCTGCCCGACAGCTTCATTGGCCGGCGGCACATGCGGTGCGGAACTGGCCAACTACCTGTTTGCAAACGATCACTCAACGTCGATAGCTGATACTAATAATGTGATCACCCATACCATCGGTTTCAACTTTTCCGCATCCTGGCTGGCCACCCTTTCTGAAGGCAGAGGCGTCGACGGCAAAGGCAAACACTTCAACGCTGAGTCCGCCAGTGATCTGGTTACCGCTTTCGATTCGATCCTTGAAGTAGCAACCGATAGCTCAAACAGTTTTGCAGCGCCCGCCATTACTGTAGATCAGTTCACTCGCTACTCACACCGTGACGATATGTACCTGGCGTTATTTCAGCCTAACAACACACAGCGTTGGGCAGGGAACCTGAAACGCTACAGCTTTGATGGCCAGGTGAAAGACCAAACCGGGGCTTTAGCACTGGATTCGTCGACCGGAGAGTTCTCAGCTGATGCAAAAAGTTATTGGTCAGACAGTGCTGACGGGGGAAATGTTGCACAGGGCGGCGCTGCCTATATGCTGAATGCTAACCACCGGAATATTTACACCTACCTTGAAGGTGGCGATAAGGATCTGACATCCACGGTCAATGCATTCAATGAAGGTAATGACGATATTACCGCAGCAATGCTGAACGTCCCGGAAAACGAACGCACCAATCTTCTGAAGTGGGCACGTGGCGTTGACGTTGATAATGAATCCCATGCCTCTAATACCCGTTTGCAAATGGGCGACCCACTGCACAGCAAGCCGTCTATTCTTACCTACGGCGGTACCGAAGCGACCCCTGACTCCGTAGTATTCATAGCGACTAACGAAGGATTTTTACACGCCATTAACAGCACTGATGGTGCAGAGGTTTTTTCTTTTATCCCGAAAGATCTACTCAGTAACCTGACCATCAACTATGAGAACGAGCGAACCATCAATCGGCTTTACGGGATTGATGGGGATCTGACCTTATGGACCAACGATAGCGATAATAACGGAAAAATTAACGGAAGCGACCACGCTTATCTCTATATGGGTATGCGTCGCGGTGGTCGTAACTATTATGCACTTGATGTAACCAATAAAACTTCACCCAAATATCTGTGGTCTGTCAAAGGCGGCCCGGGTGTGGCCAATGGCGGTAACGGGACGGCAGGTTTTGAGAACCTGGGACAGTCCTGGTCCAAGCCCACGTTAACTAAAATCTCGGTAAACAATGTTGTTAAAGATGTGCTGGTGTTTGGAGGCGGTTATAACCCGACGCTGGATCATTCAACCATGCGTTCACCAGATAACATGGGTAATGATCTCTTCATAGTTGAAGCAGAAAGCGGTGACCTGATCTGGAGCAAAGATATTGCTGACAGCACCAAATTCGACAACTCTCAAATGCTGTATGCCATGCCATCTGCACCCCGAATTATTGATCTCAATGGCGATGGTATTGTCGATCAGATATATATCGGCGATATGGGCGGACAGGTATGGCGCTTCGATATCGATAACCACACCACTAGTGCAGACGAACTGGTCACCGGTGGGGTTATAGCTGAACTTGCGGATACAAGCGCTGCCGGAAACCGACGTTTTTTCTATCCCCCGGATGTCGCTCTGGTTGAAAATCAGGGACACCAATTCCTTTCAATTTCTGTGGGGTCAGGCAATAGAGCCCACCCGCTCGGCACCACTGTGGACAATCGTTTTTACATGATTCGCCAGAAAACTATCTACCAGGCGCCGGAGGGTTACGGCATGGTCGATCCCGTGGCCAGCACATCAACGGATACGGTGTACCGAGCGATTACCGAGCTCGATCTATACAATGCCACTGATAACATTATCGGGTCTACCGATGTCACTATAGCCGGCAATGCAAGTGATGAACTCAAAACAAAAAAGGGCTGGCTGCTGGAGCTGGAAAGTAGCGGTGAAAAATCACTGGCAGACTCTCTTACGGTTAACAATCAGATTATTTTTACGACTTACCTGCCTGAAAGTGCCAGCCTGGATACCTGCTCACCCGCTGTCGGTAAGGGTCGTTACTATTCTGTGAGTGTTTTTGATGCCACCCCGACCAATGGTAGTAATCCAGCTGATCGATATGAGGATTTATCCAGCACTGGCATTCCTAACAAACCCACACCGTTTATCGACGGCAACGGTGAATTATCGATCCTGGTCGGCCTTGAGAAAGTGGCTAATCCGACTTACAAGGAGCTGACACGGGTTTACTGGACCGAGCAACCAGACTACTAGTGAACACGCCCTCCATTAAGTCGGTTGATCAAAGAATTTAATTTACACGCTGGCCAACAGCGCCTGTCTCTGCAACGCATTTGATCCTGTAAATCAGCACCCCTTTCATACGCACCTGCCATGCTGGCAGGTGCTGATCTGTGCCTGTGAACCGCTCCTACATATACTTGCACTGGAAACTCTGGTAGAACAGAGTAAACCTGCCAGTAGCGGAACAGACATGATAAAACCAATCGCCTTTTTACTTCTTCTGGTCTCTTTGCCATGCTCGGCACTGCAACCGACACCTGATTTAAGTCCTGTTGATGTGGTCACCTATCAGCTTGTGTCTCTACAGGAAAACACAGACGGTAACGGAATCGCTGATACGTTCAGGTTCGCTTCGCCCGCTAACAAGCAGGTCACCGGCCCCATCGAAAGGTTTTCCAGACTGTTTGACAATATTCAGTATCAACCAATGCTCAACCACCAGAGCGCAGAAGTAACCCTTCAAAGCAACAACGGATCAGTGGCAGAAGTCCTTACCGAAGTCATTGACCAGGACGGATCAATACATCAGTATCGGTTCAGGTTATCGATTCAAAAGAGCGGCGAAAATATCAACTGCTGGATGACCGACGCAGTGATGTGGGAGCCACGGCCCGGCCGCTCGGCTTGATTTATCCACTTCGCAAAAAAGATAAACCTTAACCCCGAAGTCAAACGGATATGTCTGAACAAAAATTACGCGCCGCTATTGTTGGTGCGTCCGGATACACTGGCGCTGATCTGGTAAGACTGGCGCTGAAGCACCCGCATATTGAAATATCAGCACTCACCGCCAACTCACATGCGGGCAAACCAATGGAACAGGTTTTTCCATATTTGTCCGGACAGAATTTGCCTACGCTCGTCAAGAATGACGATGTCGACTGGGCCACTATTGATGTCGCGTTCTGCGGACTACCCCACGCAACTAGCCAGCAGGTGATTAAAGCGCTGCCGGCGCATATCAAGGTGATCGATATTTCTGCAGATTTCCGATTGCGTGATCCTCTGCTCTATGAACAAACTTACGGCAACCCGCACGCAGCCACTGAACTTCAGAAGGAAGCTGTCTATGGACTTACCGAGCACTATCGTTCAAGTATCGCTGATGCCCGACTGATTGCATGCCCGGGGTGCTACCCCACCGCGGTACTGACTGCGCTGCTGCCACTGGTTGCAGAAAAAGTGATTGATGCAACTGACATCATTATTGATGCAAAAAGCGGCTTGACCGGTGCTGGCAGAGGACTAAAACAAAACACCTTGTTTGCTGAAGCTGGCGAAGGCATGGGTCCTTACGCCGTTGCACAACACCGGCACGCACCTGAAATTGAACAAGAGCTTTCTGTCGTTGCCAGACAACCCCTGACCATCAATTTCACACCTCATCTTATTCCTATGAGTCGTGGTGAGTTAGTTACCTGCTACGCTCGACTTACGAATGGCAATACTGTTAAAGACTGTAAACAAATATTTCTGGATCAATACTCCGATGAACCATTTATCGGTTTATCACCTGACGGTGTTGTTCCTCACACTCAATTTGTACGCGGCTCAAACAGGGTAATGTTAAACGTGTATGCAGATCGTATTCCCGGGCGGGTTATCGTCATCGCAGCGTTAGACAATCTGGTTAAAGGCTCTTCCGGACAGGCTTTACAAAACCTTAATGTGATGGCCGGTTTCCCGGAAACCACCGGACTGGAACAGATCGCATTGTTTCCTTAATTGGCATTGGTGTGCGCTGTAAAGTCGTAAAATGTTTTCTCTACGCAGGTAGATCGTCGGTTATGCTACTGGTTTACACTCTATGATCGTCGGTACATACTAGGTACTGAATTGGGTGGCAGTAATCGAGATCCCGACCCGCTACAGATTTCGGAGGAATGACCACATGACTAAAAGCAACAGCGTAAAACTGACAAAACTTGTTAGTTCAATATCCCTGGCTTTTTTATGTACTACCGGATATACGCAAACGCAATCAGTGGGGATAGTATCTGCTGAATGTGCAGCATTAGAACTGGAGTCATCAACAACCGCTACTAATGCAAGACAACTCGCCTGCTACAACGAACGCCTGACGACTCTATCAGATCTTTTAGGCGGGCTTATCAGCGAGAGAGAGAAACTCAATAGTACTCTGGGACAATTTGCGGGAACCACAAACTCTCAAACAGAAACCGATGGTGAGTTAGTCAACCAGCAGCTTGAGACCATTAAACAACTGCAGTTGGAGCGTGCAGAGCTACGCTCTCAGTTACATCGTCTTTTATCCGAAAAGCAACCCGTCCAGCTTAACCTCGCCACTGACAAACGCTTATTCAGAAATTACTCTGAAGCATATGTTGCTTTATCGCAGGAAAATACTGAACTAAAAAAATTACTTGCCGAGCACCAGGTAGCGGCAAAAGATCAGCAGCTATTACTTGAAGCTGCCGGTAAATCCAACCTTGAACAAGCCGCAGTGATCGAGCAACTCAACGAAGAGATAACAGCCCTGCAACAATCCATTGCGGATTTATCAACGGGCAAGGCAGAGCTGAATACTCAATTCAGTAAAGCAGAATCCACAATACAACTTATGCAAGGGCAGCTTCTGGACAATGTTGAATTGATTCAAAGTCAGAACAATAGCCTTGCCACCGCACAGAAAAAAAATAACGAACGGGCACAGGCAATTGATCTGGCGGATCAACAACTCGCTGATGCTCAAGTACAGAACACAGAATTAAAAGCACAGATAAATCAATACAACGATAAGATCAAAGTCAAACGCCAGGCAATCTCAGATCTGTCAGCGCATAGAATGAAGCTTGATGTTAAATATGGCCAGGCAGTATCTGCGACCAATGAACTAGGCCGGCAACTGCAAAGCAACACGACCTTGATTCAGGACCAGGCCGGCAACCTCTCTGCTGCAGAGGAAGAAAACCAGAAACTGGCAAACGCGATTGACGACGCCAATCAGCAACTGACTGATAACCAGGCTGAAAATGCAGAGAAAGAAACCACACTGAATGCCACCATTGATGGTCTCAACGATCAGATAACAACCTTGACCGCAGAACGTGATGAGATAGCAAACAAAGTAGAACAGGCCGCAACAGAATCACAATTGCTTTTAGCCCAACACGAAAATCAACTGGCAAAACTAAGCGCCGAAATCGACACACTGGGCAGCAGTCAGGAAGAATTGGAATCTACACTTGAATCCACAAAAGCAAAGTTGGAAAACGACGCCACGCTAGCTATTCAAGTGCTCGCAGATAATCGTGCTGAACATGCAGAGACAGAAGGCACACTGAACTCAATCATTGATGACCTCAACAGCCAGATAGAAGCCTTAAACTCTAAACGTGCTGAGATGGCAAATAGAATGGAAGAAGCCGCGACAGAATCTGAGGCGCTTTCAATACAACACGAGAATCAACTGGCAGAACTAAACACCGAAATCAGCACCTTAGGAAGCAGTAAGGATGAATTAACATCTGCACTTTTAGCAGCTGAAGAAAAACTGAACACAACCAGTGACTCCTTTGCTGAAGAGATCAACTTACTCAATGAGAAAAGCAGCGCACTAAACGCCGACAATATCGATTTAAACGCCATGCTTGCGGCCGCGAATTTAGAAACCGATCAACTGGCTATGCAATCAACCAAAGACATGGCGAGTCTCTCTGACCTTGAGACGCAACTTGAGCAAGTTATGCAGACGGCAGCAGAAAAAGCTGCCGACCTGACCCTGGCCAGAAACTCAGCAGTCAAAGACAACACGGTTCTTGAAGCTCAAATAGCCAGCCTGACCACCGATCTTGGACAACTCGAAAAGCAGCGTGATCGCCTGATGAAAGAGTTGGATAGCACAAAAAATGAAGCCGGCACCTTAAACCAGGATGTCACCTCTCTCACAGAAGACAAGCAGAAACTACAAGACAGCATCACTGCACTGGAAACCAGACTCCAGGATACTGAAGAAATGTCGGGTAGCCTGGAACAAAAGCTGGCAAGCAGCGAAGCAGAGAAAGCAAAGGCCCTCGATAAGGTAAAGACGCTGACCACGGCAGTCGCTTCACTCGAAAAAATACTGGACGACACAATGGCCAATAATAGCCTCATAGAGGCAAGCCTTGGCGATATCAAAAACGATCTCAGTGCATCTCAACAAAGACTTGATACCAAGCAACTTGAACTCAAAGCGCTAATGGCGGAAAAAAAGGCACTGATTGACGCCCGCAATGCGCTTAATAATGAGTCAAAAACAATGGCGGAATCAATCAATCAACAACTACAGGCCAGCGGAATTGAAACGGTTAGCGTTAATCGGCTCGCCGATAATACCTTGTCGTTAAAAGTAGATTCCAGTCAGCTTTTCCGGACCGGTAGCAGCCGATTAAGTGCTGAAGGCCAACAAACTCTATCTGCTGTTGGTGATGCCATAGCGCAAATAGAAAACAGACGTATCATGATTGAAGGACACTCTGACAATGTTCCTCTGGGGGCAAAGTTGTCGGCGATATTCAAAGACAATCTGGGCTTATCAATGGCCAGAGCATTAACCACTGCCAAGTTTTTCACAGATGCGTCAGATATTCCTGCCAATAAGATGAGCGTCAGTGGTGCGGGTGCAACTGAACCGTTGGCAAGCAATGAAACGGCTGAAGGCCGACAGAAAAACCGCCGCGTAGAAATCTTGCTACTGCCCTAGATTAAGTCCGGCGGAAGTGCTCACGAGTACAGAGGAAATATTAAAAGCGAGTCAGCATCGCCACGGCTCGCTTTACGCCAGCACACCTTCGGCCTGAACCACCGCACGCTGCAACCCTTCGCCACCCCACTCTACAACCGTACCATCGCTTTTCAGGGCAATGCTGCTGTATTCTCCGGCAAAGATATTTACGACACGAGCCAGCTCCGAAGGAACATCGCTTTGCCCAAAGTGATTGTGGCCCCAGGCCACAACGGTACCGTTGCTTCGCATCGCAAGACTGTGATTTCGACCCGCCGCAATCATCACGACATCGCTCAGACTTTCCGGCACTGAGATCTGCCCATAGCGGTTTTGGCCCCACCCCACCACTTGTCCGGCACTGGTGAGGGCCAGACTGTGATTTCTGCCAGAGCAAACCGCGGCGATCGATTCCTTAAAGGAAGGGACATCCAATTGTCCATAAGCATTGCAACCCCACGCGACGATACAACCGTCTTGGCGCAGGGCAATACTATGAAATCCGCCGGTGGCTATGGAAATAACATTATCTAAGTTTGTAGGTGCAGCTGAAATCATGTTGTGTTGGTTTACCAATATTCCTTGTAACTCGGCGATTTATCAATCACCGGATTCATTCATACGATACGGAAGAAGCTACACCTCTAAGACCGGATTTCGTGAGTCGAACAGAATGCCAGACACGCAGTAAATTTAGAACTTGGTCATGCCAAGGATTAAAAAGGTTTACAGTTGTACACAATCTTGGGGGATTAAAAGCCCGAAAAACCAATTCTGATCAGTTAAAAACTGAATACCCCTTCCGTGCTGCCCATTAATGGGACTACTCAAACGAGTATAGATCACGCAAGACAATCTTCAGCACTGGAAGGACTTATAAGCTCAGTTCTGTTCGTATCAATATTTTTGCGGCAAGAGCACAGCGCCCGAACAAGAACACACAAAAAAGATTCCAACTCTGACGAAGAAAACATCAATCGGTTGACGAGGAGGGAAATTCAGCCGGGACTTCTGAGGGAACGGAAGCAAAGGGCCGGTTACTACAAATGATGCGGGCAAAAAAAAGGGGCAACGACCAAGCGTTGCCCCACCCCCAACTGTTGCCTGCAATACGGCGTTTTGCGCTTGCAGGCACTCCTAATGATTCGTCAATCATAGCATCTGGATCATGGAACCATGAAGCGATTATTTTAACTAATTTACGATTTAAACTCCTTCAGTTCTGCAATAACACCTCAATGTAAACAATGAATTACATATCAAAGTCGATTTTCTGACACTCACTAATACTGACCCGGGAAGGCTATGATAAAATCACCCAAAACAGGAACAAACATGCTAATTGAGATACAGGGCGAGAAGACCGGCAGTTTTATTATGTTCGGGGATATTGCAGTCAAGCTATTAAAAATGATGGGGCAAAGCGGCCAGACTGAAGGTGCAATTCGGGAAGACGATGTGCCGTCTGCTCTGGCTACATTGCGCACATCCCTTGGACAGCTTCCGGCAGACACGAAGGGCTCAGACGATGAAAATGATTCGCAAGAGGTCAGCCTGCGCACCCGCGCCAAACCACTACTGGATCTTCTGGAAGAAAGTGCTGAAAAAGGCGGGTATGTGATGTGGAAACCGCAATAGCGAATCCACCGACAACAACAGCGAAGAGCGCGCTCAGGCTGGCGGCTCTGCCTCGCTGACATAGCGGCACACCTGCTTAGATGTCGCCGACTCAAAACTATCAAAACGGCCGCCGCCGTAATCAATTGCGTGCGTGAAAACTTCACGACTATTGAAAAAGACCTGCTCTTCTGAATTCACAGACCAACTGCCAGACAATGTTAATTGAGCGACTGTGCGACCGATCAGTAGCCGCCCGCTGCGATAAAAACGATATACCCGGTTATTCTTCTCAGTTGCAGCCCAGAAACCTTTTTCAGTATCCGGATCAATAAGATAGGTAAACGCCTCGCAGTGCCACTCTGTATCGCTTAAGAAAGATCTCGACAAACCGTCGAACAAAGATTGATTTGCCAACGATAGATCCGACCAATCGAAATCTACGGTCACACGCGATGTGGGATTACTCACCGGAGAAGCCAGGCATCTGCTGCCTGAATCTGCGGTCACCCAGCGGGACTTCGATGTCGCACCCTGCCCACACGGAACAACACACCACTCCCCACCATCAATTGCCCAGCCACCAGCCGGTGTCCCTGCAGTACTTGAACACAACGGAGCGTTGATCCTGACAGATCTCACAGTGTCCGCACCGGAGACCGGCGCCGGCCCGAGCAACGTCAATAGCTTCGCTTCCTGATTGGCTCCTCCCATTGTTCGATTTGCGAAATCCGGCGCAGACCCGGCACAACTGACAAGCAACATGAATACAGACGGGACAACAATTGTTCTGACTAAAAGTTCCATTTCATTATTCGGTAGTCTTGGATATAGGTAGGGTTACAGCAAATGAAGAAGCCCCGCAACTGTCGCAGGGCTTTGATTTACTACATCGCAAAGTGTGTAGTGCTGCCTCCAAATTAGTATTCTTCTCCCGGAGGCTGGTCGCAAACCGGAAGAGTGTCCAGTAGGCCGTTACCATTTACATCTTCACCATCATCAAGAACACCGTTACCGTTTACGTCCTCGTCGATATCCAGCAAACCGTTACTGTTAAAGTCTTCACCATCATCCAGTACACGGTTACCGTTGCGATCCTCAATAATAAGAAACTGGCCATAAGGGCTTATGTAGTTCGGCGGCAGTTTTTCTATATCGTTTACATCAGTTGAAACCGCAGAAAGCTCAGTACCATACTCGGCCACTACTTCAACTCCCAACGCTTGCACCCGCGCGCTGATCAGCACATCAAACCACCAGGCGTTACTTTGAGGATAAGCCATTGAGAAGAATCCAACGCCGTTGGCATCCGTCGTTATCTGACCACCTATCACAGTTGGCAGATTTACCGGATCACTGTCTACCAAGCCCGGATCACTTGGATCCAGCACACCGTTGCTGTTAACGTCTTCATTAATATCAAGCCGCCCGTTCTGATTAGTGTCTTCACCTTCATCCAGAATACCATTACTGTTGAGGTCCTCACTCACAGGGGTGTCGAGAACACGATTAACATTCTTGTCTTCTGATTCGCAAGCGTAAGTCAGTAATGGCAATCGCGCCCATGCATCAGCCTCACCGTCATTGTCGGTATCAACACCACCCAGTTGGCCATAGCGATAATTCGTCGGAATCATTGACACAGTGATCGTCGCATCCGGCACCGGTCGCCCGGCACCATCTGTAACTTGCACAAGCCCTGCTTTACGATACCGGGTATCAGAATCTGCTTCGGTGACGGTACCAGCCAAACCGATAATCACATTAAGCTGTCGCTCGGTCACGGTTAAGTTAACTTCTGAACTCACTGACGGCTGCTCAGATGCAGTCGCCTGAATCACTAGTTCATTTTCCTCAGAAGGAATGCTGCCTGCTGTAAAGGTGATTCCTGCTTTACCATCACTGTCAGTCACAGCAGTGACGGGTGACAGGCTACCACCCTTAAGATTAGGGCTACTAAATTCAACGACGACATCTTTCACCGGATTACCAAAATCATCTGTCACGGAAGCATAGATCGTACTTGGATTTCCAGTGGCGACACTCGCAGGTGCCGCTTCCATTGAAATATTGGCGATGTCTACAGCAATAAACTCGACGTCAAACTGCGAAAATGGATCAGCATCTGCTGAATCTGAAAACGCGATTGTCGCAGGACCTGCTGCATTCGATTCAACTTCGACTGTCGCGATACCGTTAGCATCGGTAATCGCTATGACGGAGCTGGCGCCTGATGCATCACCGGGAAGTCGGAGCTCACCTGCAGTCACACTGAATTTTAATTCGCCGCCCACCACCGGCTGACCGTTACTTTCCCACAGCACCTGGAAAGGCCAGAGTGAATCAACGCCCAATGAATCATAGTTCTGCGGATCAATCACAGAAAGTATATCTTCGGCGACATTGATGGAATGAACTTTTATCACCGTACTCTCAAGTGCCGCGACTGTAATTTCATCATCACCGGCTGTACTGCCTACCACAACAATGGCCTTGCCTGAGGCATCTGTGGTAACGGTATCTTGTGAGAGCGTATTTCCAGCACCGGAGGTAATTGATATCAGCTCATTCGAGATGGGCTGATCATTACCACCAGACAGCGTTATTTCCAGTTCAGCAGTGTTACCACTGACAAGCGCTGTTGGACCGGCAATCGATAAGGAACTGCCACTGGTTGTAAGCAACACGCTTCCTTCCTGCTCATCAACCATGGCCGTGACGACGATATCCTGATTTCTGAAATCTCCAGCCAGACTCAGCTCAGCAGTAGCCTGGCCCGCTGCACTTGTAATCGATGAAATGTTTTGTAGCACGCCACCCGTTGAAGAAAATTCAACCTCTTTCCCGGTGACCACTCGATTGCTTTCATCAGTCACAAGTGTCGTAATTCTGGCGACATCATTACCTCCGGTCTCTATTGAGGATTCGTTGCTAATGACACGAACCCGCACCGGTGTGACAACCGCCTGAATATTTTCTGCAACTTCCAGCTTAAATTCGGTAACAACGGTTCCATCGAGTGCGGTGGCGGTAAGTGTATCTGCCCCGGCACTCGTGCTTACAGCAATAGTGACAACACCACTGGCATCCGTAGTTGCCGAATTTTGACTAAACGTATTGCCAGCTGTCGAACTCAATGTCACTACTTGATTGGGAATCGGTTGCCCACTACCTGCGAGTAACTTGATTTCCAAATCTGGCGTATCGCCTAAAATCAAATTCTCCGGAGCGGTAAATTCAATCACTGACCCGGTTGCCGCGACCAACACAGTGGCTTCGTGATCACCAACACGCGCTGTCACGCTGATGTTGCCGTTACGATAATCCCCGGCAAGGTTTAATTCAGCAGTAGCTTCACCGGATTCCGTTGTGGTCGGGACAATATTCTGCAGCACTCCGCCGTCCGATGAAAATGAAACATCCTGCGAGTCAAGCGCCCGATTATTATTGTCGGTCACAATCGCTACTATGGACGCAGATTCAATAGAGCCGGTTTGCAGGCTGGGCGATGTGGTTAACAGCCTGATCTCACCAACACCCGCCTGAGCCGCTGCTATCACCAGCGGATCATTAGGATCTTCTGCAACATCTTCATCTGTGCGTCCGGAGCAACCAGCCAACCATACGGCTGTCATCAGGACCAATGCGATAGTTTTTTTCATTGTCGTTCTCATGGACACGTTTCCTGCGATGCTCGACCGGTGATCTGCCACGCTTTTTTAGTACTTGCCGAAATAGCGGTGAAAACCAATACCCACAGAAGACAGAGCTTCCGGGCCACCCATGTACAAGTATTCAATGTTGACCGCTGTTTGATCAGACCCGAACAAATTGACGCCAAATGCATAGGCGCCACCCGCCTGGATATCATTGATCTCAACGGCGCTACTGTGATGCCGGAGTGATGTACCCACCGCGGCGTAAACCATCACATTGTTGGTCCATGTGTAGTGGTAGCGAAACATCGCTGCGCTGTAACTAGTGACAGGATCCTGTAACAGGCTGTCAGTTTGATCAGAGCCAAAGCCGACGCGCGCTTCCAGCGATATACCTTTCGGAAACACGTAGCCGAACGTGGCGTTAACCATGCCCATATCTTCGCCAATACCAGTCTCGCCACTGATATCGCTGTTTGATATCAATAAGCCGAGATAGAAATCCGACTTGTTCCAGTCATTAAGAAAATCCAGAGTGCCCGCCTCTGCATTACTCATCATTGCCGTGAGCATCACAGTACTCAGTAAAGTCTTTTTCATGGAGGATCTCCGCTCTCATTCGATCTGGTTCGGCGCTGTTACACCCGGCTTGCGGGTTATGGCGGTATCGCCGCGCTTTTTAAGCTTCTCTTCGAATGGACGGCATGGGAGCGAATAAACTTTAGACTAAACCTTCATTATGTTGGGTAATCCTTGTGTTTTTAAACACAATTCACCAAAGCCACGGCGTTAAACACGATGCCAATTTACCGCCACATCCACGATATTGCGTCGAAAAATTGTGAACTGATGATGTGGCAAGAGAATTGATCACACAGAGCGCAGTGAACAACCACCTTAGACAGCGACGGTTATAAGGCAGCACTCAGACCGTTTGCCCATCATTCAAACACGCACGTCACCACCTTGAGCCAGCGCAACCGTTAATTGATCGCAATTAATTAGTGTCCTGCTTCGACTTATACTGCGCGGCACAAACAAGGACTTACCAAAATTGAAAATCAGACTTCCATTTTTGCTGGCAGCGGGCCTTTTCGCTTTCAGCGCATTCTACATCACCACTTCAGAGGGGCTTAATGCGTCTCCGGTCGTTACCGTCACATCGATTGATGGCGAACAATTCAATCTGGCAAGCAACGCTGGCAAAGTCAGGCTAGTGACTTTCTACTCGACAGATTGTCCGATCTGCAAACGTGATATCCCGGATCTGAACCATGCCCATCAGCGATTCAAGCAGCATCAGTTTGATGTGATCGCCGTGGCCATGCCCTATAACCAGATTGACGAGGTTACCCGGGTACACAAATCTGAAGCCATGAACTATCCACTGGCACATGATATCGATGGGCAGATCAGTGCGGCGTTTCCGAATGTGCGCTTTACACCGACCACTTTTTTGATCGATAACAGCGGGAAAATTGTGTGGCGGCACGTTGGCAGATTACGTCGCACAGAATTAGATCAACGGATTGAAGCGTTATTTGAGCCAGGCACCCTGGCGAAGAACTAATCCGCAGTTTTTGAAATAGAAAATCAAAGGGGACTTCAGGAAGGGTTGACGGTATCCCCGTTTGGAAAAACCAACGGCGCAAGTTCTTCCAGCGCTCCGCGATAGACATCACGTTTAAAAAAGATCACCTTGCGCATCGGCAACCAGTAGTCGACCCATTCCCAGCTATCGAATTCCGGTTTTTCTGTATGGTCAAGCCGCACGTGAGATTCATCCCCGACCAGTCGCAGCATGTACCAGATCTGCTTTTGTCCAATGCACACGGGGCTCTGGTGTTTGCGGATATAACGGGAAGGCAGGCGATACCGCAACCAGTTGCGGGTGCAGCCCATAATTTCCACATGATTGGAATGCAAACCGGTTTCTTCTTCTAACTCCCGGAACATCGCCTGTTCGGGGGTTTCAGAGCGCTTTATCCCACCCTGCGGGAACTGCCAGGAGTCTTTACCAGAACGTCGGGCCCAGAATACCTTGCCGCCACCGTCACTAAGGACGATGCCCACATTAGGTCTGAATCCATCGGAATCAATCATTCTGGTGCCAGTAGTCTTGTCTTTGTTTGTTCATGATTCTTCCACAAACCTCCGACCGCTTCAATCTGGGCAAACATTTTTTGCTCACTGCGTTGTCGCCTGGAGGTCTGGTGGCAATTGATCGGTTTTCGGTTTCAGGTTTTCGGCAATGTGACTCCTTTCTGCCCCTGATATTTTCCCTCCCGGTCGGCATAGCTGGTTTCACATACCTCATCAGATTCTAAAAACAGCATCTGGGCCACCCCTTCGTTAGCATAAATTTTCGCTGGTAAAGGCGTGGTGTTCGAAAATTCCAGCGTGACATGCCCTTCCCACTCCGGCTCAAGCGGTGTGACATTGACAATAATTCCACAGCGCGCATAGGTGGATTTACCCAGACAAATCGTCAGTACACTGCGAGGAATGCGGAAATACTCAACCGTCCGTGCCAATGCAAAAGAGTTCGGTGGAATAATACAGACATCGCTGTTGATATCGACAAAGCTATCGGTATCGAAGTCTTTGGGGTCAACAATTGCGTGATTGATATTGGTAAAAATCTTGAACTCGGCAGCGCAACGGACATCGTAACCATAGCTTGACGTCCCGTAGGAAATCACCTTCCGGGCGTCCTGATCCTGCCGCACCTGACTGCTTTCAAATGGCTCAATCATGCCGTGCTCAAGCGCCATGCGCCTGATCCAGCTATCTGACTTAATAGACATACCGGCGCTCAGGTAGACTGAATAACAATATTCGGAAAGCTGGCGCTGTAGTCTTTGGCCTGATTCGCCAGTGCCGCTGCGGTTTTTCGGGCAATGTCCCGATACCTCTGCGAAATAGCGCCATCAGGATCGTTCACCACGGTAGGCTTGCCGCCATCGACCTGCTGTCTAATACTGATATCCAGCGGCAACGAACCCAGCAGACTGATGTTGTAGTCGTCAGCCATCTGCAGCCCGCCGCCCTGCCCGAAGATGGGCTCTTCATGACCACACTCACTACACACGTGGGTACTCATGTTTTCTACAATGCCAAGGATCGGCACTTCGACTTTTTCAAACATTTTTAGCCCTTTGCGTGCATCCAGCAAAGCAATATCCTGAGGCGTGGTGACAATAACCGCACCGCTGACCGGTACCTTCTGCGCCAGCGTGAGCTGTGTATCCCCGGTGCCCGGTGGCAGGTCAATCACCAGGTAATCCAAATCACTCCAATTGGTGTCATTGAGTAACTGCTCCAGCGCCTGAGTTACCATCGGGCCGCGCCAGATCATTGGAGTCTCTTCATCGATCAAAAAGCCAATCGACATGGTTTCGATTCCATAGTTGCGCATCGGCTCGATGGATTTGCCGTCAGAAGATTCCGGCTGGCCGGATAAACCCATCATCCGTGGCTGGCTGGGGCCGTAAATATCAGCATCCAGCAAACCTACTTTTGCGCCTTCATGCGATAGAGCCAGCGCCAGGTTGACCGATGTCGTTGATTTACCGACGCCACCCTTGCCCGACGCTACCGCAATAATATTCTTTACGTTTTCCATGCGCTTCACGCCGTGCTGCACGGAGTGAGCAATTATCTTGGTGGAAATGTTCAGCTCTACGGTATCGATACCATCAAGGGCGGTCACCAGCGGGGTGATTTCCGCGCGCATCTGCTCGTGAATGCCGCTACACGGGTACGGCATCAGTAGATCAACCTCTGCCGTAGCGCCGTTGATTCTTACATCCGTGATGGATTTTCCCGCTTGCAGGTTCTTACCTGTATTCGGGTCTTTGTAGACTGCCAGTGCCTGTTCGATCGATTCTTTTGTCGTCGACATATGTTCCAACCCCCGCCGCTGCGGTTCTCAATTAACAATGTGGCAATGATACACCAGCATCAACAATTTCTGCGCGCTGTTTCGGACGCTTGTTATGCTGCAAGCACTCGGACACAGCGGTTTAAAACGCTATACTCTTGGCCCCAAACGATCCAGCAATAGATAAATGACCGACCAAGCCCACAATGCCACACAAAAGAAGCGGGATATTCTGATCACCGCTGCATTGCCCTATGCGAACGGACCGATCCATTTGGGCCACATGCTGGAGTATATTCAAACTGATATCTGGGCCAGATTTCAGCGTATGCGCGGTCACCATGCCGTGTGGGTATGGGCCGATGATGCCCATGGCACCCCTATTATGCTGTCCGCCCAGAAAGAGGGAATCGAGCCGCAGGCTTTGATTGACGCGGTAAAGGAAGAACACGAAAGCGACTTTGTTGATTTCCAGCTGAGCTTCGATAACTTCCACACCACCCACTCAGAGGAAAATCGCCAATGTGCAGAGCTGATCTACCACCGTCTTAAAGAAGGCGGGCACATCATCACCCGCACCATCGAACAGCTCTATGACCCGGAAGCAGAGATGTTTCTACCAGACCGCTTTGTGCGCGGCACCTGCCCGAAATGCGGCACGGAAGACCAGGACAGTGATGCCTGCGAAAACTGCAGCTCGACCTATGATGCAACCGAACTGGTCAATCCCCGATCCGCAGTAAGTGGCGCTACCCCGGTCAAAAAGGATTCAGAGCAGTTCTTTTTTAAGCTGAATAATTTCGAAGCGATGCTTCAAGAGTGGACTCAAGGCGAACAGCTGCAACCAGAGATCAGCAACAAATTAAAAGAGTGGTTCGAAGGTGGACTGAAAGACTGGGATATATCCCGCAACAAGCCTTACTGGGGGTTTGAAATTCCCGATGCACCGGGGAAATACTTTTATGTGTGGCTGGATGCCCCCATAGGCTATATGGCAAGTCATAAACACCTGCTCGGTGACGACTCCAATGAATTCTCCCGCTATTGGGATGCAGGATCAGACACGGAACTGGTGCACTTTATCGGCAAGGATATCGCCTACTTTCATACACTCTTTTGGCCCGCTGTTCTCGATGGCGCAGGATTTAGAAAACCGACCGGTGTTTACTGCCATGGTTTTCTAACCGTTGACGGTGCAAAGATGTCAAAGTCGCGTGGCACGTTTATCAAAGCAAGAACTTATCTTGATCACCTGCCGCCGGAATACATACGTTACTACTTCGCCGCCAAACTAAATAATAAAGTCGAAGACATCGATCTTAACCTGGAAGATTTTCAAGCCAGAGTGAACTCTGATCTGGTGGGTAAAGTGGTTAACATAGCAAGCCGGTGCGCCGGGTTTATCACCTCACGGTTTGATAGCGAGTTAGCCAGTGAATTGTCTGACCCGGCCCTGTTCAATGAATCAGCCGCTGCTGCAGAATCCATTGCCCATGCATTTGAAAACAGGGAATACAGTCGAGCCATACGAGAAATCATTGCTCAGGCTGATAAGGCCAATCAGTGTATCGCCGAGAACGCCCCGTGGACGCTAATAAAGGAACCGGGCAACGAACAGCAAGTACACCGGATTTGTACCCTGGGCATTAATCTATTTCGCAACCTGGTGATCTACCTGAAACCCGTGCTGCCGGGCATTGCCACACAAACCGAAGCATTTCTGAATATTGATCCGATGATGTGGGATCACGCACAGACACCGTTGCTTAATCATAAGATCGAAAAATTCAAACCAATGATCAAGCGCATTGAACAGGACTCCATCGATGCGATTGTGAATGCCAGCAAAGAAGATTTACAGGCAGACGAAGAAAAAGCTCCGCTGACCGGACCTCTCGCCGATGACCCGATCTCTGCAGAAATAGAGTTTGATGATTTTGCCAAAATAGATTTACGGGTGGCGACGATCATCGCTGCCGAACACGTGAAAGGCGCAGACAAGTTACTGCAGCTTACGCTTGATCTAGGTGGTGAACAGAGAAACGTTTTCGCTGGAATTAAATCAGCCTACGACCCGGCCACACTTATCGGTCGTCAGACTGTGATGGTTGCAAACTTAAAACCCCGCAAAATGCGCTTCGGATTATCCGAAGGGATGGTGCTAGCGGCAGGCCCGGGTGGCAGCGATTTATTTGTACTATCACCTGACCAGGGTGCGGCTGCAGGTATGCGGGTCAAGTAATCGACCATGTCCGATTTACTGCTTATCCTGCTGGCCACCATACTGGTCAATAACTTTGTGTTGGTGCATTTTCTCGGGCTATGCCCGCTGATGGGTGCTTCACGAAAATTGGATACCGCACTGGGTATGGGGCTGGCAACCACATTCGTGCTGACGCTCGCTTCGGTGTGTAGCTTTAGTTTGAACAAGTGGGTACTGGTGCCTTTGGGACTGGAATACCTGCGGCTGATCTGTTTCATCCTGATCATCGCAGGCCTGGTGCAATTTACAGAGTTGTTTATTCGTAAAACCAGTCCGTTGCTTCACAGTGTTCTTGGGATATTCCTGCCATTAATTACCACTAATTGCGCCGTGCTGGGAGTGGCTCTGCTCAGCGTGCGGACCAATGATTCCTTTTTAAGTGCCGCCTTTTACGGATTCGGAGCGGCAACAGGATTTACCGTCGTGCTACTTTTGTTCTCCGCAATGCGTGAGAAACTTGACCACACAGATGTTCCAACACCATTCAAAGGCAGCGCCATTGCACTGGTTAGCGCAGGGTTTATGTCACTTGCCTTTATGGGCTTTTCCGGCATGGTCTAGCCTGCATACCGGATAACAAACCACTGATAATATGATTGGTATTCTCGTCATCACACTGATGGCCTTAGCGACGGGTGCTTTACTGGGCGTGGCAGCCTCCTGGTTTGCAGAAGATAAAGAGTCGCTGGCGAACCAGATTAACCGCTTACTCCCGCAGACCCAGTGCGCACAGTGTGGTTATCCCGGATGCCTGCCCTATGCAGAAGCGGTGGCCAATAATGATGCACCTATCAATCAATGCCCACCGGGTGGCGAAGCAGGAATAGCGGCTCTTGCAAATTTACTGGGTAAAGAAATCATTCCGCTGAACACAGAATACGGTGTTGAAAAACCGGTATTGTTCGCCTTGATCAGAGAGGTAGAGTGTATTGGTTGCACACTGTGCATCAAGGCATGTCCGGTGGATGCCATTGTGGGATCGGCCAAACTGATGCACACAGTTATCCAGGAACATTGCACTGGCTGCGAACTTTGTGTACCACCTTGTCCGGTTGACTGCATTGATCTGATTCCGGATTCAGCCCGCCAAATCAGACCTTCGCTGTGACCAATCCCCACACCACCAGGCACTCTTCCCGGAGACTACAGGGAGGAATAATATTTACTAAAGCCACAACGCCACCAGTGCGGGAATACCCCACATCTTCCCTGTTAAATATCAGACTAATTCAACATCAGGGATTGTCAGCCAAAGTTATTGTAAAAACCGGAGAGGAGGTACTTGAGGGCCAACCACTGACAGACAGTGACCTTCTAACACAGGTTCCGGTACATGCCAGCCGCTCTGGAACAGTCATCGCAATTAGTCAGACTCATATCACTATTCAAACGACACCTGACGATAAGATAAATAAAACGCGCAAGCTGTACCTGTCTCTGACTCGCGATCAACTGACCCGGATCGTTCATCAGCATGGCATAGTGGGTCTGGGCGGAGCAGGTTTTCCGACCGCACGAAAAATTGCACAGTCAGGCGATAAGGCGACAACCCTGTTAATTAACGCGGCAGAGTGTGACCCCCTGATACATTGCGACGACGCACTAATGTGCAACAACGCGCACGACATTGTGGCAGGGATCAACATCATTGCAGAAAGCTGCCAGGCTATTCGAATACTAATCGGTATTGAAGATAACAAGCAGGCCGCGATAAAAAACCTCACCGCTGCACTTGCAGACACCGCGCTCAACGCAGACATCATCACCGTGCCATCGGTTTATCCCAGCGGGGCGGAAAAATTACTGCTTGAACTCTGTAGTTATGATTCTCTATCGCACACTCCGCTGGCTGAGCAGGGGATTCTATGTCTGAATATTTCCACGTGCTATGCGGTTCATAATGCTGTCACGCATGCAAAACCATTAATATCCCGCATCACAACCGTTGTTGATATTGATGGAAACATTCACAATTTTAATTTACCGATTGGCACACCGATCAGCGATATTTACAAAACGGTTCATGGTACCCGCGAATTACCCAGCAATGACTCTCTCGACATACACGTTGGTGGAAAAATGATGGGCAAACCTACAGCCCATACTGAATCAACAGAAAAAACAACTAACTGCATAGCGTTTACCCGATCTGTTAAAGAAACAAAACAACCCATAGCCTGCATCCGCTGTGGTGCTTGCGCTGATGTTTGTCCAGAACAGTTATTGCCACAACAACTTTATACTTTTGCACTTAATTTTAACGCCACCGCACTTAATCGCTATCAACTATCCCGGTGCATCGAGTGCAGCTGTTGCGATATTGTTTGCCCCAGCCACCTGCCTTTAACACAATACTTTAAAGACGCTAAAGAGCGAACAGTTGAGCAGACACTCGCTTCACAACAAGCAGAGATAGCCCGGCAACGCTTCGAAAAGCGTGAGCAACGTCTTGCTGCCTTAACAGCACACCAACCCCGACGCTCCGCTGTTCAACACAAAAACACAAATTCAACAACGGCGGGTAAAGCTGACCGTGCTGCACCTGAAGATAATAAAAAAGCCCTGATTGAAGCGGCACTGAAGCGAAAAAGAAACAAAAGCCGCTCCGGTGATCAGGGCACTCCGAAGTGAATCAAACCCTCACTCAAAAAATACCCGGCGATGTATCAAGCGTCATGCTGACTGTACTGTTCGCACTAATTCCCGGACTACTGGTTTTTATTTATCAAACAGGTTGGGGTGGCCTGCTAAATGTTGGCCTTGCGTTGATCTCGGCCCTTTGTTTCGAAAGCGCTGCTCTAAAACTACGCAATCAGAATATTAAAACTGGCCTTGGCGACTATTCGGCAGTGGTCACGGCGATTCTGATCGCACTTTGCCTGCCCCCACTGGTGCCCTGGTGGATTCCGGTGATCAGCGTTGCAACAGCCATATTATTGGCCAAGCATTGCTACGGTGGCCTGGGTCAGAATTTGTTTAATCCGGCGATGGCGGGCTACGCCGTCATACTGATCAGCTTCCCGAGGGAACTGAGTCTATGGCCGATTCTTCCCGAAGCCTTCAATACCTCCCTCTACGATTCTATCCGGATTATCTTTAACGGTGGCTTGGGGCAAAGTACAAATTGGGACGCATTGACGGGAGCCACCGCGCTGGACAAAGCGCGAGACCTTCAAATACAGCAAGCAACCATTGTTGATATAAAAGCTAATACCTATGGTTTATTCGGCGCACTCCATAGCGAATGGCTTAATCTGGCTTACCTTCTCGGCGGCATCTTTTTGATCTATAAAAAGGTAATAAGCTGGCATATTCCAGTGGCGATTATCGGCGCTGTGTTCTGCCTGGCCACTTTAACCCCGCTGCTTACTGCGGATATTCCAGGGTCACCCATGTTCCATCTATTTGGCGGTGCGACGATGCTATGCGCTTTTTTCATCGCTACAGATCCTGTCAGTGCAGCCACCAGCGACCGGGGTCGACTGATCTATGCGGCGGGAATCGGCATTTTGATTTATTTGATCAGAAACTTTGGCAGCTTCCCCGACAGCATCGCGTTTGCTGTTTTACTCATGAATTGTACTGCACCAATGATCGACCGGTTTGATCCTTATCTACGCGGGAACCGCTGATGTTGATGAATCTGACTGACCGGTTTAATCGACAGTCTATCGTGCTGGCCCTCTTCGCATTTTGCATTGGTACAGCACTCTGGCTTCTCAACCTGGCTACCGCATCGCGAATCACTGAAAACAAGGAAGCAAAGATACAGTCAACCCTTGCTGAAGTTCTGGCGAACCACCCTTATGACAACAATATCGGATCGACTAAAAAATCTATCTACGATAATGCAAATCAACAAACCCGAACCTTCTACACCGCAAGTCTAAATAACAATCACACCGCCGTCATCATCAGCGCTCAGGCACCAGACGGCTATGCCGGGCGAATTGATCTACTGGTGGGCATCGCTGCAGACAGTGACATCACCGGCGTCAGGGTGATCCAACATCAGGAAACACCCGGGCTTGGCGATGATATTGAATTACGGCGCTCCAACTGGATTTTGAACTTTAACGGTAAAAGTATCAGTACCCCGTTAAACTGGGCGGTAAAACGCGATGGCGGTTCTTTCGATCAGTTCACCGGCGCGACCATTACACCACGTGCTGTAGTGAACGCTATTCGAAAGACACTGGAATTTTATCAGTCTCACCAACACGAACTTTTCTAGCGGCACTATGAATACGCCAGCCCAACCCGATATGACCAGACTCTGGAAGGAAGGCCTTTGGTCTGGCAACACTGCTTTGGTTCAGTTGCTGGGCCTGTGTCCTTTACTGGCGGTGAGTAATACGATGGTTAATGGCCTGTCACTGGGCCTGGCGACAATCATCACACTGGTGATATCCAACCTGACTGTTTCAGCCACCCGTCATTGGTTACTCTACGAAATCAGAATTCCGGTTTTTGTATTGCTGATCGCGGGCATCGTTACCAGCATTGGCATGATCATGAACGCATGGGCTCACGATTTATATATTGAATTAGGTATATTTATTCCGTTGATAATAACCAACTGTGCAATCCTTGCACGCGCCGAGTCTTTTGCATCAAGAAATCCAGTCTTCATTTCTGCAATCGACGGACTCACGACCGGACTGGGGTTCTCATTAGCCTTGATAACCCTTGGCGCTGCTCGGGAATTAATAGGTGCCGGCACTGTGTTTACCGATGCACATTTACTACTCGGACCAATGGCTCGCGACTGGTCATTTGAGATAAGCGAATCCTACCGCGGTTTTTTAATCGCTGTTCTGCCACCCGGTGCTTTCATCCTGCTGGGCCTGTTGATAGCGCTAAAAAATTGTCTTGAGCAACTGCCGGCTCGACCCAATCCTAGTGAAAATAAAAGCTACCCATGATCTATTCCCAAGACCGCAGCAAAATACGCCAACAGTATTTAGATGTCTGGAAAAAAGCGCTTGCCAATGAACCACTGGAGCCACTTGAGGCCCTGATTGCCGATGTTATTCGGGAACACCCTGAATATCACCCTTTAATGAACAATCCTGATGCAGCAATAGACTCGGAATTCTATCCGGAACATGGAACGACCAATCCTTTTCTACACATGGGTATGCATATCGCGCTGCGAGAACAGGTTGGCACAGACAGGCCGGCTGGCATCGCCGATATTACACGCAAGCTTTTACTCAGGTACCAGGATAGCCATGAGATGGAACACCACATGATGGAGTCGCTGGGCAAATCACTCTGGGAGGCGCAGCGCAATAATACAGCGCCGGATGAGCAGGCTTATATGGAATCCCTTCGAGAGTTAGCATCAAGTCGTCGATGACGGACTCTGTTCATAAACCTTTTTCAGCAACAAGGGCAACGTGTACATTGGAAGTTGCCACACGCCCACAAAAATAAAGAAATATTCCCCGAGGCTGGCACCGGCTATCGCTGCCACCATCCCCATATTGCGATAGGCACATAACAGGCAAGCGGTTGTCGCGTCCCTTGCACCGATAAAACGAAGGCAAAAGTGCGTGATCAGATGTACCCCCAGATTTAGCCCGAAAGCTAACAGCACCAGGGCCAGTAGCAACTGTGGATCATCAGCCATCAGATCCCGAACACCATCCATCACTGACAAACCAAATAGCATCAATAGTAAAAGCACGATCAACGGTGATTGTTGTCTGATGGTTGCTTCAACTTGACCTGGGATCAGCCATCGAACAATCGCCACCAATAGAAAGGGTAGCAAGATAAAGATCACTATACGGCTGATATAAACCCATAAATCTATCGATACGCTGCTTTGAGTTAATATTTTCAGGAAAATATATAAAGGAAGCGGCATTAAGACTGTGCCAACCAGACAAACCACCAGGGCCAGCGAGTCATTCAAATTGAATATTTTTGCAAGCGCCGTAGTGGCTGTAATAGAGCTTGTGCACATCGCCACTACAGCGAACAGATACCAATCAGTATGATTCCAGGGAAGCAGCACAAGGCTGACAAATAGTGGCAAAAAAAACAGCTGCCAGAACAATATTATCCAACTGGCGCGATAACGAAATACATTGTGCAAAACATCCTGAAAACGGACCTGGAATATTGCAAACGTGAATAGCAGAAAGATCGTGGGTAACAACAGAGGCTTGCACAAAGCAGCCAACGGCGGGAATGCCACCCCCAGGAATATCGACAAAGCCAGAATCGTGAGTTGCCGGTTAGAACTCAACGATCATCCAGCTCATACTGATTTCCGGTCTAGTTTCTTGGCTTGCACCCAGTAGCGATCCAACTCTTCTTCGGTCAGATCACTCAGTTCCCGACCATCAGCTTTCGCGTGATTCTCTATCAATCGAAATCGGCGCTCGAATTTTGCTGTCGATTTTTTTAGTGCTTGTTCGGGGTCAATCTTCAGGTGCCGGGCCGTATTGGTGGCGGCAAATAAAAGATCCCCAAGCTCATCTTCAATTGCATCTGATGATGTCTGAGCAGATTCTGCAATGGCTTCGCGCAGCTCGAGCAATTCTTCATCAATTTTATCGATCACGGGTTCGAGCTGCTGCCAGTCGAAGCCCACCCTTGCCGCACGTTTTTGTATTTTCTCGGCACGGGTCAGAGCAGGTAGGGCCAGGGCCACATCTGCAACAGCAGAGGTATCTTGCGGGGATTTTTGAGAGCGTTCCTGATGCTTCAACTGCTCCCAATGCGCTCGCTGCTGATCTTCATTGTCGAATTCCAGCTCCCCAAAAACATGTGGGTGCCGCCGGATCATCTTGTCGGATATCCCCTTCGCGACCGCAGCGAAATCAAACAATCCCTGGTCTTCCGCTATCCGGGCATGGAAGACAACCTGCAAAAGCAGGTCGCCAAGCTCGTCTTTCAGTCCATCGATATCATTGCGTTCAATGGCATCAGCGACTTCGTACGCTTCCTCGATGGTGTAGGGTGCGATGGATTTAAACGTCTGCCTGATATCCCACTCGCAACCGCTGTCCGGATCGCGCAGCCTGGCCATTACTGACAGCAGCTGTTGAATATTCTCCACTAAACGTTAAGCACCGTTTCCGTTGCCCGATTTAGAAATCAGAATTGAAACCGGATACCAAAGTGCACATTGTCATCAAGCTCCCAATTGAAATTGCTTTTGTCTTCAATTTCCAACAGGCGATAACCAACAAATGCTTTTGCTTGCGGTACGATTTCAATGGACAGGCTGGCACCGATTTCAATCAAGGATTCTGTGTCACCAAAAGTAGTAATACCGGGTGTAAAGAAACCTTCGATCGTCAGGTCAACCGGGTTATAACCCAGCGGGTACTGAATATTGATTGAACCACCGATCGCCAGTGCCCCGGCATCCACAGAGCCTTCCTTGATTTCACCAACATAGGCTTTAGCACCGAACGCAAGCTTATAGGGAATGCGCGTGCTGGTGGGTACACCGACAGCAACCAGCTTGCTATGGAGAATCACATCATCAAGATCGTTGTAAAATACACCGAGCGATAACTGGCCACCTTCATCGAGTTGAGAGAAAGGTGAAAAAAGTTCCAGGTTTGCTGTCTCGTTACTTAATGCCAGGTTCAGTCCGGTGGCATGACCCGTATTGCCGATCATCAAACCAACGGCGGCGGCGACTGGTAATAGTTTGCGCATGGTTATTCCGTTCATGGGATATCATCTTGCAGAGCCCGCAGTTTTAGCGTGTTCACAGCGGAAGCGGTCGGCGATGAAAAACAGCCATCGCCAAGCCTGACATCGTACCGGACACACCGATAAACTGAAACTGCAACAATGAATGAAACTCCATACAATTCAGTAAAAGACGAGCGATTGCAGAGGCTGCTTCAGTGGCTTCAAAGTCAGGGAGTCGACTTTGACCGATTCACCACGGCCTCAGCTGATGCAGGCTTTCGCCGTTATTTCCGCCTGTATAAACAAGATTCATCATTCATCGCTGTCGATGCGCCTCCTCAATATGAAGACACCGATGCGTTTATAGATATCGCCGGCAGGCTGTTCAACAGTGGTATCCGGACACCCACAGTCCATTGTTACAGCTCGGAAAAGGGATTTCTGCTTATCGAAGATTTCGGCGACCGGCATCTGCAGCAGACACTTGAATCGAAACGAAATGATCCTGCACTGATCGCTCCGCTGTATCAGCAGGCAATGGCTTCAATTCAACAAATGCAGGATCAAACAGATTCAAACCACCTGCCAGTTTGCGACGAAACTTTTTTACGCAATGAGCTTGCATTGTTTCCAGAGTGGTACCTTGAAACGCACCTTAAGATACAACTCGGTTCAAAGCAGCGGGGAGCTCTCACCAGGCTTTTTGATTCATTGATAGAGTCTGCCATGGAGCAGCCCCGTCAATTCATGCACCGCGATTTTCACTGTAGAAACCTGATGCTGCCAGAGGGTGACAGGCTAGGGGTAATCGATTTTCAGGGCGCTATGCACGGGCCGGTCACCTATGACCCTGTGTCGCTACTGAAAGATGTCTATATAGATTTACCAACAGAACTCACAGAGCGATTAATGGAACAGCACAGAGCAACCCTGAAACCCGGGGTTGATTCAAAGGTTTATCAGCGGTGGTTTGATCTGATGGGTTTACAACGACATTTAAAAATACTGGGTATTTTCAGCAGGCTTAACTATCGGGATAATAAGTCACACTATCTGGAAAACCTTCCCGGGGTTATCCATCATGTTGAAAGCACTCTGGCTGACTATCCGGAGTTTTCTGAATTTCAAACCTTGTTTCATCAGTTTCACAAAACTGGTGCTTTAACATGAAAGCTATGCTGTTAGCCGCCGGCAGGGGAGAACGTCTACGCCCGCTAACCGATGTGTTACCAAAACCACTGGTTGAAGCTAACGGCAAAGCGCTGATTGACTACCACCTTGAAAATCTGAAGCGCAGTGGTATCGACGAAGTTATCGTCAACACCTGCTGGAAAGGAGAAAAGCTGGTGGATCACCTTGGTGACGGCCAACGCTATGGCCTGAAAATTAACTATAGCCACGAACCCGCTGCTCTGGAAACCGCCGGCGGAATTGCCAATGCACTACCCTTACTCGGGGACAATCCGTTCCTGCTGATTAGTGCAGATGTCTGGTGCGATGCAGACCTAACGACTCTTATCCAGCACGCCTGCAGTCACTCTGTACACTTGATGCTGGTTAACAACCCTGCCCATCATCCAGATGGCGATTTCAGCCTGCTTGGCGACCGGGTTGTGCCCCGCACAGAAAGCAGTTTCACTTACTCCGGCATGGGCATCTACACCCCTGATCTTTTTAAAAATCTGCCCGCAGATATTGTACCTCTGCGAACTGTTTTAGCTGATGCCATGGCAAAAAATGAAATGACAGCGCAGGTGCACCACGGACAATGGTTTGATATCGGCACTATCGATCGACTGGATGAATTAAATAAATTCCTGCAGAGCGAACTTGCCTAAAGAGGCAACGGAATAAAATTCACCTCGTGGTCCACTATCTCATCTTCCCGGAATATAAACCGGCCCGTCACCGTTTCACCGCCTAACACCCTGGGCAACCATATTTTATCGTCTGCCCACATTTCATCATACGGAATTGCCTCTATGCCAACCCACAGTGGCACTGCTTCGTCAGTCTCCATCAGGGTGCCGGTGTGCTCCACCGCCGTAAATACATGCACATGAATAGAGTAGCCGTCAGTAAACTGGAATCGCAACTCCCCGACCGCGACAGGATTGATCGGGGTGACACCGACTTCCTCCTGAACCTCGCGGACGGCGCACTCCAGCAGTGTTTCACCGGGATCAAGTTTTCCACCGGGCCCGTTGATTTTGCCCGCTCCCAGACCCCGCTTTTTACGAATTAAAAGTATTTTGTCATCATCAATGACGAACAACAGGGTCGCCAAATGTACCGCTGTCCAGTTATCATCGATCTGTTCAAGCGTATAAATATTATTATCCCCGGCCACTCCAGTGTGCTCCGTGATGCTGTAGGGGAACCTAATGTAACGCGGAACCCGACAGTCGTCATTAATCGGTGACGAAAAACCCAACCCCGTTTTCAGATGATTTTATAGAGTAACCATGGCTAAAAACGATGTGATTGACTTTCTGCAGTCCAGGCGCTCAGTAGTCGCAAAGAAAATGCTACCAACGCCACCGGACGACAACGATTTACAGGAAATTTTAAAATGTGGCTTACGGGTGCCTGATCATTCAAACGTGCAGCCTTTCAGGATTATTGTCCTGCAGGGAGATGCCCGTGAGAAATTTTCACAGAATGTTATTCTGCCTGCCGCCAGACAACGCGCCGCAGAATTAAATGATCCGTTAAACGAAACACTCGAAACTCTGGAACTAGCAAGAATGCAGCGCAGCGGTGTTGTATTAGCCGTTTTATATAAACCGACAATACCCCACAAAATTCCAGCGTGGGAACAACAACTGACCTGTGGTGCTGTCTGCAGCCATCTTTTAATCGCGTCACAGTCACTTGGCTATGCGGCACAATGGCTAACCGAATGGCCCGCCTATGATAAATCGGTTATCGCAGCACTGGGTGGCAACACCGATACTGATCAAGTGGCCGGATTTATTCATATCGGTGAAAAAGCAGAGGAGCCCGCAGAGCGAAAGCGACCCGTCGCAGAAGATATCATTCAACACTGGTGATCAGACTGTGGCAGCACCAGAGATGAATGACCAGAACACTTTCAAGTGACCCTCAGACCCTCTACTAAACTTTTCAGCCTGCCCTGCCGACTATCACACAATCCTTGCCCGGGGTTTTGAATCGCCAAGGCGATCGACTTATTACCCGGGCTAACACTGGTTACTAGAGAAGAGAGTCAAGCTAAACCGCTGACCCTTTGCAGATATCCAGGACAACTGGCGTAACACCACAAATAATGTCTCATAAAACAACCCGGCCCTCTGACACAGCAGAAGATTACAGTAACCCCTGGACTACCGTTGAAAGCACTACTGTCTACGATAATCCGTGGATACATGTTCGCGAGGATCAGGTGCTCAATCCGTCGGGCTCAGCAGGTATTTACGGTGTCGTTCACTTTAAAAGCACCGCTGTCGGCATTATCCCGATTGATCATGAGCAACATACCTGGCTGGTCGGCCAGTACCGCTATCCACTGAACGAATACTCCTGGGAGATTCCGATGGGTGGCGCCCCCGAAAACACCGACCCGTTGCAAGGAGCGATTCGCGAGCTTAAGGAGGAAACCGGGCTGACCGCGGGTAAATGGCACAACCTGATGAAATTACACCCGTCGAACTCAGTGTCAGACGAGGGAGGATTTGTTTATGTGGCGACAGACCTGACTCAAGGCGACTGGGAACCGGAGGACACGGAACAACTTATTGTAAAGCGGGTTCCGCTGCAGGAGGCCGTTGACATGGCACTAACCAATCAGATAACAGACTGTATTTCAATTGCCGGCCTGCTGCGGCTCCAGATCGCGCTGAATAAAGGCGAATTGTCTATTTAATACCTATCAGCGCCAGGTACGCCAGCGTTATACTGTGCTATTCAATTATTGATTTAATATTCCTCGTAAATGACAAAAATAATTATTGATACCGACCCGGGAATAGATGATGCGCTGGCACTGTGCTACGCATTTGCCCATCCCCGACTGGACATCATTGCGCTCACCACAATTTTCGGCAATGTATCGAGCTCACTCGCCACTGACAACGCATTGCGTCTCTGTGAACTCAATAATGTAGATATCCCGGTCGCGCAGGGAGCAGAAAAACCACTGCAAATACCCCCGAATAAACACGCAGACTTTGTTCATGGCGCAAACGGTTTCGGCAATATTGAAATCCCGATAGGCAACCGCCGTCCGCTTGAACAAAGTGCAGCCGAGCTTATCGTCGAAAAAGTACAGCAGCATCCGGGGGAAATCACCATTATCGCCGTAGGGCCGCTGACAAACCTGGCACTGGCGTTAGAGGCGGCACCGGAAATTGCCAGAAACGTAAAAGAAGTCATCGTTATGGGGGGAGTGTTCTACCGCGACGGCAATGTCACTCCACATGCCGAAGCAAATATCTGGAATGATCCGCACGCGGCTCACAAAGTTCTATCCGCTGACTGGCCGGTGGTGATCCATGGATTAGATATCACTTATCAGATTGCTTTTGACCGCCCGATGCTTAACCAGCTTGCGCAATCAAACCCTCGTGTGGGTGAATTTCTGCGTGATGCCTCAGATTTCTATATTGATTTCTACCAAGAGCACCATGACTTTGCGGGATGCTGCCCACACGATCTACTGGCGATTGTCTATGTCAGTAACCCTGAATGGTTTGAACTTGAAGACGCTGCATTTGATGTAGTGACCAGCGGAGCAGAAATCGGTCGAACCCTCAATACGATTGAGGGTGGTAATTCTGATTCCGGCGGGGCTAAAAAAATAGCCTTGAAGGTGGATAGAGAAGCACTTATAGCAGACTACCTGCAAACACTTTCTCTCTAGCCGGCACTTGATCAGACTAACTGCGCCGATACTCACCGTACACATCATCGGATAGCTCGACCAGCTTATCGAAGACTCCCGGACACGCGGCCACCACACGGTCGCCGTGCTGCAGCATTCGTTGTTGATCCTGTTGTTGCACTTTGCCGCCAGCCTCTTCAATGAGCAGTAGCGCTGCCAGGCAATCCCATGCATACATATGCGCTTCGGTGTAACCGATTAATCGCCCGCTTGCCACATAGGCCAGCATTAACGCACCGGAAGCGTTTTGATAAAAGATCCCGTTCTCTTCTATTAACAAACGCTTTAGCAGGTTGATCACTAAATCAGCCGGAAACCGGTTGCTATAGCCCGTAGCGACAGATCCATGGTCAAGGCTTTGTGAGCTCGACGGCTTTATCGGCTTATCGTTCAGCCAGGCACCCTGCCCTCGAACCGCTCGATAAGTTTCACGAGCCACAGGATCTATTACCACGCCAAGCACTGTTTGAGACTCATGAACACAGGCTAGCACTACACACCAGCCCGGTCTGCCGACAATAAAACTTGCCGTTCCATCAATAGGATCAATGACCCAGGTGTAGCCACTGGTGGACGCTATGTCGTCAAACTCTTCCCCGACAATGCCATCATCTGCAAAGGTATTGATTAGGTGCTTTCGAAGAAACTGCTCTACCTCACGATCAGCATTGGACACGAAATCCTGCTGCCCCTTGCTCTCGATAGTCAAGTTGCCAATGGACTGATAATGCTGCAGGGCTAACTCTGCAGCCTGCGCCCCGACCTTCAGGGCAACATTGAGACGATCATCTATTGTGGTCACTATGCTTCAGTCCTCTCGCCACATCAGTGGCTGGTAGAATTTCTGGTTTTCATTTATCAGGATACCTGCATTAACAGCTCAACATTGCGCTGCCCCTCGGCACCGGGCACGGCGATTCGGGCTTTACCTTCGATGGCATCAATGAAATTTTGAATCTCTCCCACATAGGGATTAACCACATCAAATTCCAACGGTGAGTTATTGATCAAGATAGTCCCGTCTCCGCCGGGGCCTAAAGTCCCCTCGCAGATAATCGATGCTTCATCACAATGAAGTTCAAATCTCGACGGTGTACTAAACACCACGGACGTGGTGATATCGGCGACTACACTGTCGCCAAATTGTAGCGATACACTGGCCGTTTCATCATGCGGGCCACCGTATTTACTTTTATCAATCAACGAACTGGTTCGACTGATCTCACCACAAACCGGTAACAACATCCAACGCAGTAAATCAATGCAGTGGGTACCAACGCCCGCCAGCCCCCACCATTGCCCCAGTTCCGTGGAAGCCCGCCAGTTACTGTTATCCTCTGCCTGCCAGGTCCAGAGTGCCCGGGCATACCGTGGCTGACCGTAGGATCCACTATGCAGCTGTTCGGCAATTTTACGATGCCCGTCATGCCAGCGCAGATGATAGGCAATACCCAGCTTTACCCGCTCTTCGGTACACGTTTCTGTTATGGCCGCTGCATCTTCAACGGTCGTTGCCATGGGTTTTTCAAGCAGCACATGCTTACCCGCACGTGCCGCGGCAATTGCCTGCTGTGCATGCAAACCATCAGGTGTGGCGATGATAACCGCCTCGAGGCTGGGGTCAGCTAAGAACGCCGATAAAGATGAATAAGCATTAACCGGGGCTACCGCACCATGTTGATTGGCAAAGTCTGCCGCGCGGTTATCATCGCGACTTAAAACACTCCAGAAGCGAGCCCCTTTTACATGCTGCATGGCGGGTGCTAACTGCATATGGGCTATTCGCCCGGTACCGATGATGCCAACATTAATACTCATGCAACGCACCCCTTGTAGTTAAAATAGATCTACTATAGCGGAAAGCAATTCGCGCCACACCCACCTGACCTTAAGGCAAATCATGTCATCCCTTGCACACTGTACCCACTGGATTTTCGATATGGATGGCACACTGACCATCGCCTCTCACGACTTCGATAAAATCAGACAACAACTGGGTATCCCCGAAGGCTTACCCATCCTTGAAGAAATCGAGAAGATGCCAGCTGAGCAGGCAAAGTCCATGCACCGTCAACTGCATAAACTGGAGATGGACATCGCGGAGGATTCGCGGCCTCAGCCTGGTGTCACGGAAATGCTATCGACATTACAGACCAAAGGTTACAAGCTCGGAATTTTAACGCGTAATGCAGAAGATATAGCGCACACCACTTTAAAAGCGGCGGGATTGCTTGAGTTTTTTAAGCCCGATGAAATAATTGGCCGCGAGCGCTGCGAACCGAAACCGGATCCAGCCGGCATCCATTTACATTTAGCACAATGGAATGCCACGACTCATACTACTGTTATGGTGGGTGACTATCTATTCGATCTACAAACCGGCCGCAATGCCGGCGTAGCCACCGTTCATTTTGAACCCGGGGGTAACTTCACCTGGCCCGAACTCACCGATGTAAAGATACAATCTTTCGATCAGCTAAGCCCGTACCTTTGATACCGGCACACCCGACAGGCACTCGTTATCATTCCCGATAAACCACAAAGGATTCGTTTAGAAACCATAACCCGCCATGCTTGCTGAGCACTTCACGAGTGGCATCAAAATACTGATTTTCCATCATGACTTCATCGACACGATCGTCGGCAATTTGCGCCACATAGACCGCTGCATTCCATGCTGCCAGCAATGAAGATGTGCCGATATGCGACATTTCTTCCGGCAAAGAATGCAACTGATATTTAAACAGAGAGCCGTCGTCTGTGTATGCACCGCAGTGTAAATCTTCCTCATCCCCCAGTTCGTGTTTCAACGCCTCGATGATATCGTGCCGGGGGGTCGGGAATGGCACTTCGTCCGGCCATATTCTGCGCACAATCTCCATACCGGGATCATAGCCGGTCGATTGCACAACTACCATGCGGCCATTGCAGGCCAGAGATTTAGCAAGCGGCGCCACAACGGTCCGTGCTTTCACCTCTGCTGGCTGTCGTGAACGATAGGGCTGCGCACAGATCACTAGATCATAACCTTCTTTCATCGGGCCCGGCTCCGGAATGACTGCGTCAAGCGCAAATCGCTGATCTTCGCGGTATAACACAATCATTGCGGGATTCACGTACAGCGGGTTGCCGGTTTTTTCACTGGGCCTGGTTTGCCAGCCTTCTCGCACAATTTCGGTAAGATCCCTGAGTTGCCGATCGAAATCCTTGGCGGTGCTGCCGCTGAGGGCAATATCCCAGCGCTTGAAATTTTCCTGATCAGCTTCGCGTGCCGGATAAAGCTGTGGTGCTTCTCCGTAACGCATATTGGTGATTACCATGACCATCTGCGGGTGTTCAGCAAAACGGTCTGCCAGCTTCTCCAGACCAAGCCTGACATCTTCCATACTGATTTCTTTGGCAGCCACTAACAAAGGAATTTGTGGAAATTGGTGATGCATCGCGCGCAACACATGCGATAGTACAGCGGCATCCCCCATCCCTGCATCAAACACTCTGAGAGACGGCGGGGAGGGTGCTAATTTGCCGAGCTCTTCATTGATACGCTGTGCAATACACCATTTTTCATTGGTGGTTGTCACGAACAACAGGTACTTTTCACGGCTATCAAAAAACCGTACTGGCTGGCCCGATTTAGAACTGTCTGTTTCCGTCACCACTTATCACCATTCAACCGTTTAGTGTCGCACTCTATTGTAGTCGATTCCCGAATTCATACAGGATTGTCGCCTGACAGCGAGAGGCAGGTTAGGATAGCGCCTATGCTAAATTTCTTCGAAAAACTCACCGACCCGTTTCCGCCTTCAAAACCGACGACACCGCCACATAACCTGCTGGCATTTATCTATCACTACAGCAAAGATATGCAGTGGCCCCTGGCCCTGTTGGCAGTACTCACCGCATCAATGGCCGTGCTTGAGGTGATGTTATTCGGTTTTCTCGGGCAACTGGTTGACTGGCTGTCGGAACGCAACCCGGAGACACTGCTAAACGAAGAGTCATCCACGCTTTTATGGATGTCAATTGTGCTGCTGGTTTTACTACCGTTACTCACCCTGTGTCACACGGTAATCAGTCATCAAACACTTCTGGGTAATTTTCCGATGGCGATCCGCTGGAATGCACATCGATACTTGCTGGGCCAGAGTATCTCATTCTTCCAGAATGATTTTGCCGGACGGATCGCCACCAAGGTGATGCAAACATCGCTGTCGATTCGGGAGGCGGTGATCAAAGTGACCGATGTGTTCATTTACGTCACTGTGTATTTTGTCTCGATGTTGGGAATAATTTTAAAGTCCAGCGCGATATTGATGTTGCCATTATTCATCTGGTTGTGTTTATACATTCTTGTACAAGCTTATTTTATTCCCCGACTGAAACGCGTCTCCACACTCCAGGCTGATGCGCGCTCAACGATGACCGGCAGCATTGTTGACAGCTATACCAATATCTCGACCATAAAACTTTTCGCACACACTGATCGGGAAGAAGAATACGCAAAAAACGGCATGAATGCCTTTATGCAAACCGTTTATCGTCAGATGCGTTTATCCACCGGGGTTGAGCTTTGTGTCAGCATGCTGAACTATCTACTGATATTCAGTATCTCGGCGACGGCAATTGCATTGTGGATGAACAATGCCATCAGTATTGGCGCAATCGCTATTGCGGTCGCATTAGCCTTACGACTGAATGGCATGTCGCACTGGATTATGTGGGAGCTCAGCGCTTTATTTGAACACATAGGCACCGCGGCAGATGGCCGGAACACACTATCGAATGTCCAGCAAGTCACTGACACACCTAATGCAAAACCTCTGCTTGTCAACGAAGGCAAGATCTCTTTTGATGCAGTCGGGTTCAACTATGGAGGCACTGAACGGGTCATTACCGATCTGAACCTGCATATTAAAGCCGGTGAAAAAGTGGGTTTGGTCGGTCGCTCAGGCGCAGGGAAATCAACTCTCGTCAATCTGCTGTTACGCTTTCATGATGTCGAAGCGGGCCATCTTCTTATTGATGATCAGAATATTGCCGAAGTCACCCAGGACAGCTTGCGATCGCATATCGGTGTAGTCACACAAGACACTTCTCTACTACACCGCAGCGTGCGGGAGAATATTCTCTACGGTGATCCTGACGCCACAGAACAGGCAATGTTTGATGCCGCTGGTAAAGCACAGGCACATGACTTTATTTTAAAATTAAGCGACCCACATGGCGGCACAGGCTATGACGCACAAGTCGGTGAGCGTGGCGTTAAACTATCGGGTGGTCAGCGCCAGCGTATAGCAATAGCGCGTGTACTGCTAAAGAACTCTCCGATTCTGGTTTTAGACGAAGCAACTTCAGCGCTTGATTCAGAAGTAGAAGCTGCCATCCAGCAAAGCCTTTTTACCCTGATGGAAAATAAAACCGTGATCGCAATAGCCCACAGGCTCTCAACAATAGCCGCGATGGATAGACTGATTGTGATGGATCAGGGAAAGATTGTAGAACAGGGCACGCATCAGCAATTGATTAAACTGGACGGCATCTATGCGACATTGTGGAACCGCCAGACCAGCGGTTTTTTAGGTGATGAAGCCGGCTAGTTGCAGCCGGGTGAAAGCCCGGCTTTTATCTGCGCTACAAAGGGGAGATCCGCTGGCGACCATTTGACCTGTTCAATGCAATCGTTAGTCAACCATTGCATTTTATCGTGATCTTTTAGTGCTATCTCACCACGCCACCGGGTCACCAGAAAAGCGTGCAGCTTGATTAGCTGATCACCGTTATTGAATTCGTGGGCGCCTAAGTCTGCATCCACTTTGACATCAATCGACAGCTCTTCCCGTAACTCTCTAATCAGACACTGGCACATCGACTCACCAGTCTCTTGCTTTCCGCCGGGGAATTCCCAGTAGCCCTTCATTTTGCCTGTTCGGCGACGCATAGACAGCGTCTCGGTTATCGCACAATTCCCTGGAGATTGGCGCTGTATGACACCAGCCGCTACCTCAAGAATCATCACGCACGTACACGGGCGAGTCGGATAACAAAGGACCTACCGTCGTCATAGCTCTTACTGATCAAGCTCATCCAGCAGGTCAAGCTCATCGGGTGCAAATGGTTGATCATCCAGCAGATCTAACTCATCGAGTTCATCAGTTAATGATTCATCGATTATTTCCGGGGCGGCCGGCTGGTAATCGATCTTATCGCAGTCTTCAACCTGACAACGGCGATAGGCGAGATAGGCCTCGCGAGTGAAGATATAGGGATCAATAGCAGCTTGCTTAAGAAGATCCGCTTTGCCCAGATGTTGCTCCCTCTGGTTGACGAGATTAAGCGCCATCATTTCAGTGACGATATCCTGTCCTGCGACAGCATCACCAAGGTTACCGAGCACCTCTGCCTGTAAGTAGGTATCCATCGCCGTACCAACCGCGCCTCGCAAAGTCCGTGGACCCAGAACCGGTAAAACAACATACGGGCCTTCCGGTATTCCCCAAACACCGAAGGTTTGCCCGAAGTCTTCATGGTTCTTGTTAATACTCATCATCGATGCAACATCGATGAACCCACCGAGACCTGCAATCGTGTTTATGGTAAGGCGGGATGTGTCCCAAAAAGCTTGTTCTGCTTTACCCTGCAGTGCATCGTTTGCAACGACTCCAACATCGCCAATGTTACTGAAAAAATTTCGCACACCGGTGCGAACCAGTGCCGGGGTATATTCGCGATAACGCTCCGCCAGGGGCCGTAAAGCTTTTTCATCAAGCTTGCTGTTAAAACGAAACATCAACCGGTTATATTTCTCGAGTGGATCATCCGCAGAGGGTACAAATGAGTCTTCCTGATTTAACGCCGCCAGCTTCTCTTCGATAGTGACCACCAGGGCGGTTTTCGCCACCGACATGATCATTTCAAACGCGGTAGTCTCTCGAGCCACTGAGCTTGTACCAACCGCGTCGTCGGGAGAAGTCGTCGGTGTGACCGACGGGGATGCAAATGACGCCACACTGAAAATCAGCAATAGAAGGGCAAACCCGTGTTTCATCATCTTTTTACTCTTGTAAATCATTGATTTAGTCATCATATGAACACCTGTGTACGAAAACAAGAGAACGCTGTATTTTCGTTCAGTTGTTCACAATACTGAAGCGAAAATCAGCAAAACAGGATTTATCGAGCACGCTTTGCCCCCCACTTGTCACATTTACACGCGCAACAAATGGTAGCGGCGGGTCGATTTTCGCATTGAAACAAACAAACCGATCGGGCACTTGCGACGCCTTCCCGGCACGCAAAAACCGTCGCTAAGTCAGTTTCAACGCATTGCAGCAAGCCCTCCGCACCCCTATACTAATTTCAGTTATTACTGAAAACACTGAATATTATGGAACTAAGCAGCTCTATACAGGCGTTTGTACTGCATTTTGGCGAGATGGGCAGTCGGTGGGGAATCAACCGGACCGTGGGTCAGATCTACGCGCTTCTTTTTCTGAGTGAAGACCCCATGAACGCCGAACAAATTACTGACACCCTCGGCGTGTCGCGCAGTAACGTCAGCATGGGACTGAAAGAACTGCAGTCGTGGCGTCTGGTTCGGTCCCAACATCTCCCGGGCGATCGCAGAGACTATTTTTCAACCCCGGATGATATTCTCGAGATAGCCCTCACACTGGTTGAAGAAAGGCGAAAACGAGAGCTTGATCCCACCCTGACATTGCTTCGTCAAACGCTCATGGAACCCGCCAGCGATAGCGCAGAGATACACGCTCATGAAAGGATGCAGCAGATGTGCGATTTAATGGAGCAGGTTTCGGTATGGTCGCATGACCTGCAGAAACTAAAACCCAAAGAGTTACAACGTCTGTTAATGCTTGGTAGTGCAGTGCCTAAACTGCTGCAAATGAAGGATAAACTCTCTGTGGTCGGCAAGCGCAAAGAAGAATAATTCAGCGCTGCCATTAAAATGACAAGGTTGAATCCATCAAAAACCCGGACTGCAAATCGGTAACTACTATTGAACACTCACAGACAAATCGAAACTTCAAAATCGACGGGTACCGGCTTTTTCAACGTAATGAAAAGCGCCATCGCAGCCGCGTTTGGCATTCAGTCGCAGGCAAATCGGGAAAGGGACTTTAAACACGGTAAACCGATACACTTTATCATTGCCGGCATTCTAACCACCCTGGTTTTTCTACTTGGTGTTGGCTTGTTCGTCAAAATCATGATCACAACCAATACCTGACCGATCGCCTTGCTTTCGCATAACACGTAGTATTTTGACGACGTATCGTCACAAAAAGTAAATATCTTACCGTCGACATCTTCGACCGCCCCCGGCAGTAAAGAAAATTCGCGTAGAACCGTTAAGCGTTTAAATAGTCTCTTAACTTCTAACGATAATTGGTTGAATAGTATGCGTTTACTATCACTTGCGATATTGGGTTGTCTGCTTGCCGCAGTTTACTGGGTTGGTGCCACGGTCTATTCAGACCGGATTGAGAAAGACATCACTAAACGTTCCACCGCCGCGATATCCGAGTATCAACCAGATGTCTCGCTGTCAGTGGATGGACGCGATGTCACCATAGTGGGACAGGCCGAATCGCCGGAACAACGCGAGCAGATCCGCTCTGCCGCAAGCTCCGTCTGGGGAGTGCGCAAAACAGCCGACACCCTGGACATCAAGCCCAAAACAGTCATCACGCCGTTTGACTTCAACGCCGACTATGACAATCAGAAGCTTCACATGTCCGGTACTGTCGATACCGACGATGCGGTGGCGATGATCGGCAATATTCCTCAAGCCCTGCCACCCACGACGCAAATCAGTACGGGGATAATCGGCACGGGTGCTGCACTACTACCAAGAAGTCCTGAAAAAATAGAAACAGGAATTGCAGCTTTGACGCAGTTAAACCGTGGTGATTTGAAAATCACTGATGAGGATTTCATCCTGAACGGAATTGTTAGTGATGAAGAAAGAAAACATGCCATCAACCGGCTTGTTGATACACGGATGGACGCACTGGAACCTCTGAACGTGAGTATAAATATTGAAGTTGATCCATACATCGGCATCACCCAGGCGTGTCGCGATGCGATGACTGTGGCTATGCAGGAAAACACACTGAATTATAAAGTTGACTACTCCGACATTGAGTCACGATTTACAGCACGCTTGAATCACATCGTCGATGTCGTTAGTGGCGTCTGCGCTGGACAAGTCTCTCAAGTGCTGGTTGAAAGCCACGCTGATGTGACTGGTGGCGAAGGTTATAACCAGGGCCTGAGCGAGCGCCGCGCAAGCACTGTGGAGAACTACCTGACGGATCGCGGTTTATCAACACATCAAGTAGCAGCGTTTGGTTATGGTGAATTCAGACCAATTGCAAGCAATGAAACAGTTGAAGGTCGTGCGATGAATCGCCGTACGGAAGTACACCTGTCAATTGAACCTCTTAACATTTCTACTAATACTGAAGAATAACCAGCTAACCACCCGGAGCTACCCGACATGTTTTATCTTATTACACAGCTTCTGCTACTGCTCGCTATAGCCTCGTTGCTTAGCGCAGCAATCGGTTGGCTATGCCGCCGGTTCTTTACCGAGCAAGCACATCAGGATCAGATCAGTGATTACAAACGTGCCGGTCGTCGTCACATTGCAGAGATTGACGATCTGCGACGCGAACTGACTGATCGCAATACACAAGTCGCCGGTTTAAATTCAAAGTTACACTACAACAAAGAGGCAATGGATGCCGCTGATGCCGAGCGTGACGCTTTGCTTCGGGATATCGATGAATTACATGGTCTTGAACAACAGTTGCGCGCGATTGAAGATGAACGCGCCCGAATGGACCAGCAACTCAATGACGCCGAAAACGAACTGGAACACACCAGACGTGCGCAGGCAGATAATGACGCAGCGCTGCAGCAGGCGCTGGCTGAAAAAGAACAACAGCTGCTGGCCGCATCTGCAGCTGCAGCCGAAAAAGAACAACAGCTATTAGCGGCATCTGCGGCAGCGGCGGCAGATAAAAAGCAACAACTAGCGGCCTCACAGGATGCCAAAGCCGGCACTGAGCAACAGCTTAGAGACGCAGCAAAAGATCGCGCACTTAAAGAAGATCAATTACGCGCAGCGGCAGTATCAGCGGCTGAAAACGAAGAGAAGCTCAGAGCCGCAGCGAACGTTAATAAAAATCTTGAAGATATCATTGCAAGTCTCAATGATGATATCAAAGCGAAAACTGCAGAGCGTGAGAAGGCAGCACAACAACATGCCGTACTGACTGCAGACCTCGGACGCCTGGAGCACAAATTTGCTCAGGCCGAGCAAGCACATGCCTCTACGGCTGATGGTCTTGAGAAATCGCTTCGATCTGAAAAAGATGCACTTGCAGCAGCCCGACAGACGATCGCCGCTGGCGAAGAAAAACTTAAGTCTGTAAACGCCCTGCTGGCAGAAAGAAGCCAGGAGCGCGCTAAACTTGAAGAGCAGAATGCTGCTCAAAAGCAGGAAATCGCTGCACTGCAACGTGAGCTGAATCAAGCGCAAAAAGCTGCCGCCGATGCAAAAATAAGCAACCAGAAAACGGTTGCCGATCTGGAGCACAAGCTTGATAAACAAAAGACAGCCGCCGCTCAGGCCGATCGACAAGTAGCCAGTGAAACACAGGCGAAAGGACAACTACAAAGAGAACTGGATAAGCTCCATGGCGATTTACGTGGTGCGAAAGCTGACGGAAAATCTCAGGAAGCTGCAGCTGCCAGCTTGCTGGAACAACAAAAATCGGCAACGGCAGATTCACAGTCTGCGGCGGCCGCTGCAGAACAGCAACTAGCCCAGTTAAAAAGGGAACATGCAGAGCTTAAAAAAGCCGCTGATGCGCGCCTTAATGATCTGCACAACAGCAAAACAGAAGCGGCAAAATTTGCTGAAAAAATTGCTGCAGCAGAGGCGAAGATCGCAGACCTTGAAGCTCGCATGTCACAACAGATGAAAACGGCGGCTACAACGGAACAACAACTGAGAGACGATCTGAGCAAGCAGGCTAACGCCTTTAACACTCAGCAATCCGAGCTTCGTGATGCTGTGAATCAGTCACTTGAGCTGCAGAACAGCGTCGCCGACTTTCAGACGAACGAAGCCGAGCTTCGGGCCATGATCGAAAAGCTGCAACTTCTGCTTAGCGATGAGAGAAAGCTGGCTGGATTTAACTTGCTTACCCGGATAAAGGAATTAGAAGCTATGCTGGACGCAGAGCGTCGTAAAGCTGATGAACTTCACGTGATTCCCGAAGTGGGCAACGTCACTATATCCAAGTCTACCGTTCGGACCCATGCAGCTAATGCATCAACGGTTAAAAAAACAGGGACCGGAAAGCAATAACTTTCCGATTGTTCCAGACCAGAAAAACGCCGCGTTAATCGCGGCGTTTTTTTTGGGCGAGCTATTTTTCGTGTAACTGTTTGACTGCCCGATATAACCCCAGGGCTCCCTGCGACTGCGGATCCAACAGGGCGGTATCATCACCGACGTCAGGAGTGCTGGAAACCGGTACCAGCTGCCATTGTTTCCAATCGTCGCTGGTATCTTCTTGCTGTCGATCATCATTGTCCACTGTTGACAATGTGCGCTGCATACGTCGATATTGGTCAATATTCGTTAGCTGCTTGTTTTTCAATCTATCTAAAAACGCGTCACGCATTTCAGTGTCCCTGAGTAGTCGATGCCCGCCTTAAATTGTAATTGGAACTGATCGACAGAACCATGCAGAACAGACCGGCAACTTGAACTGCATCACCATACGAAAATATTTTCGAGATTGAAACGCCGGCTCGTGTCGGAGCCAGCCCACATAAACCTGAACACGAGGGCATTGGGGCGTCATCTTTGGCGTTGTGCCACGGCGTTCAACTCATTCATTGTCATTTTCCTATAGCATTCGCCGAAATCTGATGCCGTTGGAAAACCCTAATGAGTCTCAAAAATACCCTGCGCGCAAACCTGCGTGCGACGATCACCGCAGCCCCGCTTTTACTACTGAGCACTTTCGCTGTAGCCAGCGAATGCAATGATTTTGCACCGCTTGCTGATCCTGAAAACCCTGAAAACGGCTATTTTAACCTGCAAGGCCAACCTCTTAGCGAGGCGAACCGCTTGCAGCTTGAGAAACTCTCTGCCGCTCTGACCGGAAAATGGCGCGGTACACAGCTGGCAAAAACGTGCGAGGGGCACCACAAAGCTCCGATCAGCCACCTTGAACGTTATCCCGTTAATGCCGAAATCAGCCGCCAAGCCACTGGTGCGGTCAGAATGGATGCAGAAAAAGAAAGGCTCTCGGATCGTGCCGTTAAACTGGACACCATGTTCTTAACACCGGAATCCGATACAGAGTACGGGCGCACTCTTGGCTGGCATACGCTGGAGTTTCTTGACGATAATACCGTGGTGTTCTCTGAAAAATCACGCGTTCGCAGCGGCAACAATTTCGCACGCATGATTCACGAGATAAAAAAAGTACAACTGGTCGATAACAAGCTGACAGTAGACCGCAAAGTCTACGTCAATGGCTACTTCGTCGAGCAAACCGGCTGGTCACTGAGTCGTTAGAAGCGTGGAAAATCTTTCAGATTCCGCCGGCAAAACCACGAAACCTGAATCACCGAATCTAACACCTTAAAAATAGTAACCCGTGAAACTCCCGGGGCCAGCCCTACTCCCCGGGACTTTCCAGCAGTGATTGGTGTATGTAGCCGGAAATCCCCGACCCATCGTTCGCTGCCACCTGCACCCATTCACCGGTTTCGTCGAACACGGTGACCGTCTGCCCTTTATTCAATGTCTTCAGAATGGGAGCGTCTGTGGTGGGTAACGCCCGCATGTTCGTTTGGTTCCCTTTGATAGAGTAAACCGGCAGGACGGTGACTTTGGGTTCCGGCTGAGGCGATATTTCAGGCTCAACGGCACTGATGACCGGCACTGACTCTCGTGATAGCTCTGATTTCACATAGGCTGGTTCAGCGGCAGGCTTCGGTGCGGTGGGAGCCTCAACTTTGGAGGCGACCGCACTGGCCGGCAACTCAGAGGCTTTTGTCGGATTAGCTGCAATCGACGCCTCAGCAATCTTGGCGGACTTGTTTGCCAGTTCGGCATCACGTTTCAGTTCCGCCTGCTTCATGCTATACAGGTTGAAGATGTGACGCGCCGGCTGCTGCCCCTCATAGTCATCCCGACTGATTATCTGTTCAGGTGTCAAAGCCGGCTGGCTACCGAATATCAATAACCCGGCCAGTGCCAACAGCACAAAAGACACCACGATCACCACACCAACAGCTTTCGCATTTGATTCTTTTTCGCGGCGCGGTGCCTCTGCCATATCGGCATAGCCTACTTCTTCTCCGTGAAAACGATAGTCCGAACTCGGCACCATGAAACCTCAATGATTTATTTACGTGGGGTGTTAACCAACTAGTTTACACAATTTTAGTCAATCCCATGACCCCGGAATTGAAACTAACGTTAAGAATTCAGGTCACTTCCGGTGTCACATTGCTCATTTTCGCGGGGATTTGAGCAAAACACACCAGATATCGTGGTTTGTCCAAAATCGCAGTCCAGAAAAAATAATGATCAGTCATCGCCCGCTTCAGAGGGTGTCGTCATTTGAAAACACTCCTTGAGTTAGATCACGGGCAATTCCGGACTGATAAATACGGCGCGTGTAAAAACCGATCGCCAGGTCAGGATAAATCAGGGAATATTTCTATTGTAAACATTAGAACTAGCCAGAAGATTCCACATAAGCTAAATTTACCGGTTGGAACTTGCTACACTTGCCGAGAGGAGTGTTATCACCAAATGGCATGGGAACAGAGAACCACGGAGCTGCAGCGTGCCAAACATCGTTGATGTACTTCAAGATGTACCAATTTTCTCCGAACTGGAGCCAGAAGCCCTGGATCATATGGCTTCCAAGAGTCGGCGTCACACGTTTAAGAAAAACACAATCCTCATGCCTGAAGGAGAAACTGGCGAGTGCCTTTATCTCATTGAGACCGGCAGCGTCAAAGTATTTGTGGGCGATGAAGACGGCCGGGAGCTTGTCCTTTATCAGGAAGGACCGGGAAGCTGCATTGGCGATATCTCACTGCTCGATGACGCACCACGCTCCGCCTCTGTAGTCACATTGGAAAAAACAACAGCCTGGTCAATCTCGAAGCACGACTTTCTGGACTGCATCAAAAGCAATCCAGCGATGTCACTGGGTATCATCCGTACACTGACACGACGCCTGCGAGATGCAACTGGCGGAATTCGATCTCTGGCGATGGACAACGTCTACCGACGGCTCGCTGATAAATTAGTAGAACTCTCAAACACTAATGAACAAGGCGAGATTTCATTGCACAAGCGTTACTCACACCAGGATCTTGGCAATATGATCGGGGCATCAAGAGAAATGGTTGGCAAAGTAATGGCAGAATTGCTGAACGGCGAATACATCGAACTTCGTGATAAAAGAATTTTTATCACTAAAAATCTGCCGCGAAACTGGTAGTCAGACTTTCAAATCAGCGGCCAAACACCCGCAGACACTTCTTTATTAATGCAGGAACGCATTTCCTGTTAGCTGGCAGAGCATCACGATGAATGATGAGTGGCAACCCAGTCAACGTTATCCCGACCCGAACATTGTCGCTGTGCAACCAGAGTTTGAATCATACAAACTACCACTGGCAAAAGTGGAACGCTTGTGTACGGGCATGCGGTGGTGCGAAGGACCAGCCTGGTTTGGCGATAGCCGTACTTTAATTTGGAGTGACGTCCCAGGCAACTGCATGTATCGATGGGATGAACTGACCCACTCAACATCGGCTTTCCGCAACCCGTCGAACAATGCGAACGGTAACACAAGAGACAGACAAGGACGGCTACTCACTTGCGAACACCGAAGCAGAAGCGTGACCAGAACAGAATACGATGGAAGCATCACAACGCTTGCCAACACGTTTAATGGCAAACCTCTAAACTCTCCAAACGACCTTGTTTGCAAATCAGATGGATCAATCTGGTTTAGTGACCCCACATTCGGAATTCTGGGTTATTACGAAGGGCTGAAGGCCAGCCCAGAGCTACCCGGCAATGTTTATCGTATGGATCCGGATGGCACATTGAGCATTGTGGCCGAAGGCATTAACCAACCAAACGGGCTTGCGTTCTCACCGGATGAATCTGTTTTATACATTGTTGAGTCCCGAAGCAACCCACGCAACATATTGGCCTTCGATGTAGTCGATACCAATAAGCTATCCAACCAACGAACACTTATAAATGCGGGGCCGCAAGGCACACCGGATGGATTCAGAGTCGATATACATGGCAACCTCTGGTGTGGCTGGGGCATGGGCAGAGAAACTCTGGATGGCGTGCATGTTTTCAATTCTAAAGGCGAACTGATTGGCCGTATCGACCTGCCAGAAAGATGTGCCAACCTCTGTTTTGGTGGCTTGCACCGAAACAGGCTTTTTATGGCCGCCAGCACATCAATATATTCACTCTTCGTCAACACACAAGGAATACCGGGCGGATGAAGAAGTTACACCAGTAAGCATGCTCACGTATTCAAAAGAGATTGTGCGTACACGATTGTCACCCACTATGCAAAAACCTACCAGAAAATGACTTCCTCATTCGAAGCGCTATTCCTGAACAATACACCGCTGATGGATGTCCGCGCACCCATTGAATTTTCTCGGGGTGCATTTCCCAATGCAATCAATCTCCCCCTGCTAAATGACGAGCAAAGGCATGAGATTGGAATCTGTTATAAAAATCACGGGCAGAAAAAGGCCATAGAACTAGGCTTTAAAATTTTCACACCGGACAAACAACAAAATAGAATAGATCAATGGGAAGCATTCACGTCGCAACACCCGGAAGGTTATCTGTATTGCTTTCGTGGCGGGCTACGCTCAAAGATCACACAGGACTGGCTGGCTAATACGGGCATTAAATATCCGATGGTGGAAGGCGGGTATAAATCGCTACGTACTTATTTGATTGAAGTACTGGAATCAAACTCTACACAGTTGCCTTTTATTATTCTCGGCGGAAAAACCGGTAGTGGAAAAACTAAAGCACTAAAACAAATTCAACATCACATTGATCTTGAAGGACTGGCAAAGCACCGCGGCTCCAGCTTCGGCGGCCTGCTAAAACCACAGCCATCCAATATTGATTTTGAAAATTCTCTCGCTGTTGAAATGCTGAAGCATAAAGCCAATCAATCCCGCGTTATCGTTTTAGAAGACGAAGGAAAACTGATCGGCCGGGTATGCCTGCCACTGACATTGCGTGATCGAATGCAGACCTTGCCCGTCGTCGAACTAGACGAAACACTTGACCACCGAATTTCTGTCGCAGAAGAAGACTATATAACCGATCTTCTCGACAAATATCAGAACGCCTATGGCACAGAGGAAGGGTACAACAAATTTACTGAGCACCACCACAACGCGCTTCATCGAATAAGAAAACGATTCGGACAAAATCGTGTTGACGATACAAGACGAAAATTCGATCTGGCACTCGTGCACTTTCGAAAGGACAACAAAGCAGCGCATTTCCACCACTATATTCAAAATCTGTTAGTGGACTACTACGACCCCATGTACGACTATCAGTTTAAACGTAAAAATCGCTGTATTTTGTTTAAAGGGGATACAAGGGCCGTAGTTGACTGGGTGTCTTCCGAAGCAGAAGAAGCACTTAGAACATTCACTTCTTCAGTGCCTTCCGACTAAGGAATCATATTTACAAACACCACCATACAACAAGAGCACTTGATACAGTATCAATATAAAAAAAACGCTGACCCTACTAGTCTTTAGTGACACCACTTACCGGTGTATTTCAATTAATCTAAGGATTCAATTATGAACAAGCCAGTAACCAGCACTAATACTACAAACAGCAACAAGACTGTAAAGACACAGCCTTCTACCACCTCTATCGGTAGTGGACTGCAATCACCCGCTGTGAAGAAGCACGTTCAGACCTCACGATAATCTGAGGCGGGATACAGGAAACAATGAATACCGAGAACCAGAAAGCCGGCCATAGAAAAATGGCTGAGCCTCTTTTGACTTTTTATAAGGCCTATCCGGATTCACTTCCTGCTATGAGTGCCGACCGATCTGCGCTCGGCACCATACCCGCCCAGGCCTACCAATATTGCGAGGCATTGACGACCGCCTCCGCTTTTGGCTGGTATGCTTTTCCAGCAGCCACAGTAACATTGTATTTCGATGGTACGGATATCTATCGCCTGGAAGACGAATCCCGGGTTCGCATCAGATCAGAACAACTTTGCGGCATGGATGACTGGTGGAACAATCACTGCCCTGAACATTTAATCAATAAAGCCCCGCCGTTTCTCAGCTCTATAGGGATTCCAGGCTACCTCCAGGTGTGGTCTGGTTTACTGGTTAAGTCCCGCAAGAACTGGAGCTCACTTATAAGGCCAATCGCAAACGTTGCGACATCAAACCAATACTTCTGTTTTGAAGGCATTGTAGAGACTGATGAATATTGCCCTGCCCCTTTGTTCATAAACTTAAAGCTACAAGCGACTCACACACCGATAATCCTGTCGGCCGACGAGCCCCTGTTTCAAGTCCAGCCCATTCATCGGGAGTGCTACTCTAAAGCCAACCATCGGTCGGCAAACCACAATAATATCGCGGAAAACAGCCCGTCTAACGGAGGTATGTCAGATAAGGATTGGCTCGATTACTCGACCACGGTCAGACAAGTGGACCCTGCCAGCGATATGCACAAAACCGGAAAGTATGCAGCTAACGCTCGAAAGAGAACAGGACGGACTGAGCAACCTGCGTAGCTAAAAACCGCCTTCAGCTACAATTCTGGCCCCCTTAACCAGCCGGCACTCCAGCACGCTCAAGACTTTCTACGATTCTCCTGCAAGTGTTATAACCCGCACTTGGCGCTCTTGTCAGATAGCTGCTTGTGGTGAATTCCGGATCCAGTGACAACAATTCAACCGCCTTACTGCGAGCTTCCCTGTCCTTTCCGAGATCAGCTTTTATAACGACCAGTGTTCTCAAGGCAGACATATGAGAAGGGTTCATTTTAACTGCTATTTCTGCATGCCGCTCTGCATCACCACATTCACCTGCGCTGTAATATGCCGCTGCCGCACAAGTGTGAAACAAGCTCATCTGCGGATCAAACGGTGATAACGCGATCGCTTTTTCCGCATAACGAATAGCGGGTACGGGCTGACCAATATACGATAACGCTGCAGCCTTATATGTCATGAGAACAGGCTCATTCGGATTGTAGTACTCCGCTAAATCATAATATTCAAGGCCTTTCTCTGGATTCATATTGAATTGTGTTTCAACTAGACCGAGCATAGTCAAGGCCAGTGGATTATTCGGGTTTGAATCCAGCGCAGATTGCAGGAGTTCTTCGGCAGCAGCCCGATCACTGTTATCAGCAACCGATTGCCAGCCACCACTTCGATTCAACTTCAATACACGCCACTGCGCCAACAATGCCTTAACCGTGGCATAGTTGGGATAACGCTCGAGGATATAGTCAAAACAATCTTTTGCACGATAAAAACAAGCGTCATTATGACTGTGCATATCGTGAAGGCTCGCAATATACCTTGTGTGTAAACCTAATGACTCAAGCGGCTCCAAACGTGCCTGCTGCACCTCGTTCTTAACGACATACTTGGCGGTTAGTTGCACCAACTCATTGACGAGTTCAGAGTCATAGGTCATCAACTTATCGATGGTGCTATGCATTGAATCTGACCAGACAACCCGTTGTGTAACACAGTCAGCAAGCTCAAACGTTATCGCCAGGCGATTAGCTGAACACCGATAGGTTCCGGACAACACATAATTGCACCGGAGATTTCGCGACACTCCATAGACATCGCTACTTGCATCTTTGAACTGTGTCGTTGAAAGCCATGAAATAACGCTTAAATACGAAGACTTAGACAGCCCGGCGATAACACTGGAAGCTAACACATCACCGATGGCGCTATTATTGTCAGAAGCTGTCCCCAGAAACTTGAAAGGGATTACGCCAATGGATGCCTTATGTCTGTCGGTAGCTTTTTCCGCCTTCTCGAAATAAGGCTCACTTCTACCTGGCTCAGCCACGGCAATATTGGCATTATTGAGCGCAGCGTTTTCATCAATCTGCGTAAACGTGGCGACGTAATTTCCTGCCGGCACATCAATAAGCAGTTTTTCGCCGGCACCTGCCGACGCATAATAAGCGGCAAGGGATCGGCGTGTTAACCGGGCAATATTTCTGACGTATGGATCCCCGGGGTCAAAGTCAGACCCTTTCCCGAAGACCTCAACTGCAATGTTGTAAGAACGTATAGTTTCAGGTTTATGTGTAAGCGTTTGCTCAACCACATAGGTTAAAAATCTGCCCAGGCGATTTGACTTTATAAACTGCTCTGATTGAAGTATCCGTTCAAGCTGTGCGAGGATTTGATCTTTATCGCACCACGCGCTTGTCTGCTGCAATTGATTCTCCGCCTGTTAGATTAGGGAATACAACATGCTGATGAGTTCTGCCTGGCAAGAGCAAAGAACATCGATACCGCCTTCTTATGCCACTCGGCGGTGGTATAAGCAACAATACCATACTGATTGTCATATCCAACGAGGCACAAGTAGCGTTTTGTGCACCCCGGATAGTTGCCAGATTGCCTTTTTGTATCCACCCCGCCTACGCGACCGCAACGCTAAACCCTCAATCCAGCAATACCCGGAATATTGACCAGTACTAAAATACTAGCACTCCAAATCAACCATTCCATGAATATTTTGCATATCCGGGGAAAGAATCCGGCAATCTGCTACGGCACAAGGCGAAAGAATGTCGGTCAACCTCGCACGGACTCAAAGGAATTCAGAAATTGAAATATCCGACAACGTCCACAAATCTCCGCCCCCGAACCAAAAAAGGCCCAACAAGCAACCTGTTGAGCCTTCGTGTGAAATTGGCGCGCCCGGAAGGATTCGAACCTCCGACCACCTGGTTCGAAGCCAGGTACTCTATCCAGCTGAGCTACGGGCGCTGAACTACTCTTTGGAGACCGTATTGTAGTGGCACTGGCGGAAGATTAACAGTGCAGACGCAAAATCTAGTGACCCGAAAACGGGTCTGGACTACTTAGCCGCGACAACAATCTGTTGTTGCTGACCCAGCCCTTCAATTGACAATACAATTTTATCTCCTTCGTTCAGGTATTGCGGGGGCTTCATGCCCAGCCCGACACCCGGCGGTGTCCCCGTTGAGATTATATCGCCTGCCTGCAGACTCATAAACCGGGAAACATAGGACACCAGAAACGGTACTTTATATACCATCGTATCGGTTGACCCATTTTGACAAGACACGCCATTGACCTCAAGAGACATGGCCAGCTTTTGCGCATCCGGAATTTCATCTCTGGTCACCATCCAGGGCCCGGTTGGCCCGAATGTATCAGCCGACTTACCTTTGACCCATTGTCCGGATCGATGCAGTTGAAACTCTCTTTCAGACACATCGTTGACAACACAATAGCCTGCAATATGATCGAAAGCATTTTCTTCGTCGATGTACTTGCCGTCTTTGCCAATCACGATAGCAAGCTCAACCTCCCAATCCAGCGAAGAGGAATCCCGCGGTTTCTCAATATTATCGTTAGGCCCGCAAACCGCAGAGGTAGCCTTAAAAAATACCACCGGCTCCGGCGGCACTTCAACGCCGGATTCAGCGGCATGATCAGAGTAATTAAGACCAATACAAATAAATTTGCCTACATTGCCAACGCAGGCACCGATTCTCTCTGATGCGCTAATCTCGGGCAGATCAGAAAGATCGAGCTTTCGTATTTGGTCAAGCGCTGTATCAGACAACGCCGCACCATCAATATCAGCCAAATGCCCTGACAAATCCCGTATCTTGCCTGCATCGTCAAGCGCGGCAGGTTTTTCCTGACCCAGTGGGCCCACACGCATTAATTTCATCAGATCCTTAACTTTGTTGTTTTCGACAGTGTTACCGTTTTTAAGATTCTACGTTAGCCTGTAGCGCAATGTCACTAAATCGCCCAACCGCCATCTATGATATGGGTCTGCCCTGTCGTAAACCCTGAATCATCACTACCCAGATACAGCGCCAGACTGGCGATTTCTTCAGCCTTACCTATCCGCCCCAGTGGTTGTCTTTTAATGAAATCAACCATTGCTTTTTCATAGTCACCGGTCTCTTTTAAACGCTCATGCAAAGAAGGTGAATCGATGGTGCCTGGACATATCGCATTACAACGAATTGATTGTGCCACATAGTCAGCTGCCACCGATTTCGTTAAGCCGATAACCGCAGCTTTAGTGGTGGTGTAGACAAAGCGATTCGGCACCCCTTTGAGACTGGAGGCCACTGACGACATATTGATGATAGAGCCACCGCCGTTTTCAAGCATTGCAGGCAGTGCTGCAGAAACGGTGTAGTACATTGAAGTGACATTCAACTTAAACGAGAAATCCCACGCGGCTTCATCGCTTTCGAGTATCGTCCCGTTAGCAACGTATCCTGCACAATTAAAAAGAATATCCAGCGCGCCTTGAGTCTCGATAGCTGCAGTGACTGCCTCTCTATCGGTGACATCAAGCACCGCAGTTTGAATATTCGAATTAGAGTAATCAAGCAACAAATCGGGATTAATATCTGTTGCGATTACCTTTGCACCCTGTTCTGCAAACTTCTCTGCCACGGCACGCCCGATACCCTGACCTGCAGCCGTAACGAACGCCGTTTTACCTTCAAGCTTTTGCATAGTTGATCCTGTTGTCTTTAACTGAAAAGAACTAACGGTGTCGCTTGTGCTACTGTTACCGTTGCAGCATTTACGGAACACCCCAATGTCTTCATCTGAGCCTCGGCCAGCACAGTATAATACCAACAACCACTATAACTACATAATTGTTGGAGCCGGATCAGCTGGCTGTGTCATCGCTAACAGACTCTCAGAAAACCCCGATAATAAAGTACTTTTGCTAGAGGCAGGAAAGCCCGACACCAATCCATGGTTGCATGTACCGGTAGGCTATTTTAAAACCATGCATAACCCGAACTTTGACTGGTGTTATAAGACCGACAAAGATCCGGGCATCGATGATCGACAGCTACAATGGCCGCGTGGCAAAGTGCTTGGCGGATCAAGTGCGATTAACGGATTACTTTATGTTCGCGGCCAACATCAGGATTACGATCGCTGGGCCGAACTGGGAAACAAGGGCTGGGACTTCAAAAGTGTTCTCCCCTATTTTAAAAAATCTGAAGATCAGTCACGGGGTGCCAGTGAATTTCATGGCAGCGGCGGTATGCTTAAAGTCTCAGACTTACGACTCAGACGCCCTATCGCTGATCACTTTATCGCAGGTGCCGCAGAGTGCCAGATCCCGATCAATGAAGACTACAACGGGGCACAGCAAGAGGGCATTGGATACTTTCAACAAACCGCACACAACGGTTTCCGATGGAGCACCGCAAAAGGCTTTCTAAAACCTGCAAAAAAACGCCCCAACCTGACAGTACTTACCGGCGCACATACTTGTCGCGTGCTTTTCGATAACCGTGAAGCATCAGTAATTGAATATTTGCACAGGGGCAAAAAGAAACAAGCCCTCTGCAGCGGTGAGGTTGTTCTTTCTGCAGGGGCGATTGGATCACCGCAAATTCTACAGTGCTCCGGTGTTGGTGACGGCAGTCACCTTCAATCTCTGGGCATTCCTGTGGTGCACGACCTCACCGGCGTCGGTAAGAATTTACAAGACCACTTACAAGTTCGCGCTGTCTATAAAACTCATGAGCAAACACTTAACGATGAACTCAATAGTGTCTGGAAAAGAATCAAGGTCGGCCTTCAGTACGCAGCATTTCGCACCGGCCCACTAACGTTAGCAGCAAGCCAGGTCACCATCTTCACGCGCTCTTCACCAGATGTAGAAAGACCAGACATTCAATTCCATATGCAACCGCTAAGTGCAGATAAACCCGGTGACGGTGTACATGACTTCTCTGCATTCACAGCATCGGTGTGTCAATTGCGACCGGAAAGCCGTGGTGAAATTAAAATCACCAGCGCCGACGCCATGGAATACCCGTCGATTCAACCCAATTATCTATCCACCGAACTCGACTTAAGAACTGCGATCAACGGCCTTAAGGTCGCGCGAAAAATCACTGAGGCGCCTTCAATGGCACCTCACATCATCGATGAATACGTACCCGGCTATCAATACCAGACAGATGAGCAACTTGAACATGCTGTGAGAAAATACAGCCAGACAATCTATCATCCCGCTGGCACGTGCAAAATGGGGCATGATGACAAAGCAGTTGTCGATGATCAACTGCGAGTGCACGGCCTGGGTAAACTAAGAGTGGTCGATGCGTCGATAATGCCAGAGATAGTCTCGGGCAATACCAATGCACCCACTATAATGATCGCTGAAAAAGCCTCGGAGATGATTCTTAATGGATGAATCTTTGTCCGCTCATCAGACAAAATTTTTGCCGGTGTTATTGCAAAGCTAGCTCACATCCTCTCTTTGCACCAGCACGCAATCATATAAAGCTTCACTATCTGCACCTTCATCAAATGTAAACTGCAGAGTAGTGTTTGCAGAATTGATTTCTTTCATTACCGCTGTAGGCATCAACGGCGAAGCAATGGTCAGGGTGTCATCAGTCAGATTGCGATTCCAGTACACTTGCCCGTACTGGCCAAAAAATGCTGATCCGTTGCGACTGAAAAACACCTCATCGAAAGATACAGATTGCGACTGGGAAACCGAGCAATACCACTGCCGGTCAGTCTCAGTAAACACCAACTCTGCGAAGTCAAAATCAGCCACGTCGCATTGCTGAACGTTACCCAGTGAATCAGCGTCAGTCTGCTCGCCCGCTTGTGAATCGGCATCATTCTGCAGACCACCCGCGCCTGATGACGGTGAATCCGTACCTTGTGTATTGTTGATCGGCTCTTGTGCAGAGCCATTACCGCCCCCGCCACAGCCGGCCAGGGACAAGAGCAACAATAAGCCGCCGATTATCGAACCACGTACAGAACTGAATTTCATAACCAAATCACCTGGAGCTTGAACCACAAGTTTAGTTCAACCGTGCCAAGTTGCCTTTGTCGTGCCATACTTTGGCCAACACCAGCCCAACTACAACGGTATCAGACTCATGGTGACTTTTTTTATTCTGCTGCGCGCAAAACGCGGCACCGTTAAATCGCTTGCTCAAAACCTGGCTGAACGCGAAGGCATTTCCGAGGTCTATTCGGTGAGCGGTAACTTTGATCTGGTTGCCATTGCCCGGGTAAAAGATAACGACGCGCTCGCCGATCTGGTCACCACTGAACTTGCCGCCATAGATGACATCACACATAGCGAAACGATGTTGGCCTTCCGCGCGTATTCGCGTCATGATTTACAGTCGATGTTCTCAATTGGTGCGAGTTGAAAATCTACTAAATCCAACAGCACCGAGACAGACGGGCAAATTTATTAACCGCGTTACTCTTCACCTTTACGAGCCTTTGACACAAGAAAAGGTGATGCTCCGCTATACTCCCGAACATAACCAATAAAACTCTTTTGGAATCTGCCGTTCTTCCGTCACCGTGATCCGGGTTTAGTGCCCTGCCGTAGCACTTTGGCAACAGGGGATCACTTGACTCCGCTGGCCGGTAACCGGCAGTTTTCAGATAACCTATTCAAGAGCCACTCGCATGAATCTGATTCTCAAAGCGGGACTGCCGATTTTGATCATCGCAGCTTGTGTGGTCACCGCAAAAGTAGTGGTGGCAAATCGGCCCGAGCCGCAAACCAGACCTCAATTTAAATCAACGACAAGCATCGATGCGACCCGTGTTGAGAAATCCGACTACCCGGTTTTTATTAGCACTCAGGGCACAGTCAGTGCGTCCCGCGAAGGATCACTGGTGCCGGAAGTTTCCGGACGCATCATTGCTATGTCGCCGAATTTTGTGGTTGGCGGATCCTTTCGCCGCGATGAAATACTGCTGGAAATCGATCCGAGAGACTACCAGATAGCTGTGACACTCGCCGAGGCCACTTTTGCTCAATCCAAAGCGACACTGGCCGAGGAAAATGCACGCAGCCAACAAGCAGGCGAAGACTGGAAAAGACTCGGGCGCAAGGGTGAACCCTCGGCCCTAACACTAAGAAAACCCCAGCTAGCCGCAGCCAGAGCCTCTCTGGAGGCGTCAAGAGCACAAGTGCAACGTGCCCAACTCGACCTCGATCGCACGCGAATTACCGCCAGCTACGATGGCAGTGTCAGAAGCAAATCAGTCGATCTGGGGCAATTTATCAATAAAGGCAGCACACTGGCGGAGATCTACGCTATCGATACCGCTGAAGTGAGACTCCCTTTCAACAATCAACAACTGGGATTTATCACGATTCCACGCGCCGGCAACGACGACAGCACCGTCTCGTTCACCGCTGACGTCGGCGGTAACAACTATGAGTGGGAAGGCAAAATTACTCGCAGCGAAGGGGCGATCGATGCTGCCAGCCGGCAGCTGTACATGATCGCTGAAGTCGACAACCCTTATAATCTGGCCTCTGATCGTCCGCCACTGCGGGTTGGACAATACGTCAATGCAAAAGTCACAGGCAAAGTGCTCAATGAGGTCTACGTCATTCCACGGGCTGCGTTAAGAGAGGACCGGGAAGTACTAATTGTTGATGAGCTCAACACACTTCAATCAAGACCTGTAAAAGTTGTCTGGAAAGATGCAGAAACCGCTGTGATTGAGGAAGGCCTGAACGATGGCGATATCATCAGCACCACTGCACTGGGCACAGTGACTAACGGTACGCGAGTGCGGGCAACCGTCGATGGTGTTGCACCACCCAGTGAAAATCGGCGTAAAAAGCCTGATAGCCCGACCGCCGCTGGCGACAAGCCTGCCCCGGCTGGCGACAGACAACCTGGCGGTGATCGCCTGGAAAAGCTGAAAGCGATGGTTGAAGCCGGCGGGGAACTGCCACCGGGGGCTCGCAAACGATTTGAAGCACGAATCGCAGCAGGAGAGCCAGTACCAGAATGGGTGCAGGCTCACTTAAACAAATCCACTAACTAATCGGTGTCCTGATCTTATGCACGCGATGATAGCCTGGTTCACCAGAAACGGTGTCGCCGCCAACTTACTAATGGCCACCATCGTTGTGTGGGGTCTGCACGCGCTCTCGACCAGAATCCCACTGGAAGTGTTTCCGTCATTCGAACTCGACGCAGTCAGCATCAGAGTGCCTTTCCGCGGGGCCTCTCCCACCGAAGTGGAAGAGGCAATCAACATAAAAATCGAAGAGGCAATTCAAGACGTACAGGGCATCAAACAAATCACATCCACCGCCGCTGAAGGCCTGGGATCAGTGCGGGTTGATATCAGCTCGAACGCAGATATCGATAAAGTGCTCGATGACATCAGTCAACGGGTTGATCAAATCAACACCTTTCCGATTGATGCTGATGCCCCTTCTGTCTACGTACCCGAACGTAAAAGAGAAGTCATCAGTGTAATCATCGCCGGAGAACTCTCTGAAAAAGAACTCCGTCAACTGGGCAGCCGGGTTCGAAACGACCTTGAAGCGCTACCAAATATTTCGCAAGTCAGCCTCTCCGGTATCCGTGACTTCGAACTGGCTATTGAAATCAGTGAACAAACACTTCGCGAATACGGCCTGACCTTCGCTCAGGTAGCTAACGCGATCAAACAATCGTCGCTTGATCTTTCTGCCGGTGCAATCAGAACCACTGGCGGCGAGGTACTGATTCGAACCAAGGGACAAGGCTATACCGGCGCTGATTTTTCCGAGGTACTGGTACTGAACAATGACGATGGCAGCCGCGTCACGCTAGCGGATATAGCCACAATTTCTGACGGCTTCGAAGAAAATGACTTACGCAAACGCTTTAACAGCCGCAGCAGTATTGAAATCGATGTATTCCGCTCCGGCAACCAAAGCGCAATAACGGTCGCTGATGAAGTTAAAACCTATTTGCAGGATGCAGAGCTCACCATGCCGGAAAACGTCACACTGGGGTACTGGCGTGATCGTTCAAGAATTGTAAAGGCACGCCTGTCGACTCTGAACAAAAGTGCAATACAGGGCGGCTTGCTGGTGATTCTTTTACTGGCGCTGTTCCTGCGCTCCTGGGTGGCCTTTTGGGTTTTTATCGGGGTACCCGTAGCGTTTATGGGCGGCTTGGCACTGATGCCTGAGATCGGTGTGACGATCAACTTAATCAGTCTGTTCGCGTTTATTCTGGTGCTGGGTATCGTAGTGGATGATGCCATTGTCACCGGAGAAAACATCTATACGCATATGCGGCGTAACCCCGACGCGACACAAGCAGCAATTACCGGCACGCAGGAAGTGGCTATCCCGGTTACATTCGGTGTGCTGACCACCGTCGCGGCGTTTATGCCGCTCTTGATGATCGAAGGCGTGCGCGGAAAAATATTCGCACAGATACCGCTGATCGTTATTCCAGTGTTACTTTTTTCTTTGATTGAAACCAAGCTTGTGCTGCCTGCACACATGAAGCATCTTAATTTTCACAAAAAAACCAAACCCAATTTATTCGCCAGAATGCAGCATAAAATTGCTGACGGCCTGGAATGGGCAATTCGCTCACTGTATCAACCGGCACTGGCAGCATGCATGCGCCAACGTTATCTGACACTATCAGTTTTTGTCGGCGCTGCAATTATCGTATTTAGTCTGGTCACAGCGGGCCATGTTCGGTTTATATTTTTTCCACGTATTCAAAGCGAAGTTGCTAACGCCTCCTTAACCATGCCGATAGGCACACCGTTCGAAGTAACACAGCAACATATCGCCAAAATCAATGATGCGGCAGTTGCCTTGCAGAAAAAATATGTCGACCCTAAAACCAACGAAAGCATCATTGAAGGAGTGATGGCGACTGCCGGCGCACAGGGCAGCGTAAGTGGTCAGTCGCACATCGGCCGGGTAACTTTTGAGATCACACCTCCCGAAGAGCGTGCGCTGAATGTCACCAGCCGGGAGCTAGTCACTGAGTGGCGACGAACCATCGGCGTTATACCCGGTGCCAAAGATATTAGTTATCGCGCTGAAATTGGCCGCGGTGGTTCACCGATCAATGTCCAGCTATCGGGTCAGAATTTTGATGAACTACAACGTGCCGCTGCAGAAATAAAAGATCAGCTGGCCACCTATCCGGGCGTCGAAGATATCACCGATAGCTTCGACAGCGGCAAACAGGAAGTAAAGCTCGATATCAAACCACAGGCCCAGGCACTTGGCTTAACACTGGCCGATCTGGCAGAGCAGGTTCGTCAGGCATTTTTTGGTTTTGAAGTTCAAACCATTCAACGAGACCGCGACGATGTCAGAGTGGTGGTTCGTTACCCGGCTGATGAGCGCCGCTCTCTGGACAACCTTCAAAATATGCATATTCGAACGCCGTCAGGTGTTGATATCCCGTTCTCAGAAGTAGCCAACGCCACGATGGGTAGAGGGTTTTCAGCAATCAAACGCGTCGATCGCAAACGCACACTGAATATTGAAGCAGACGCTGACAAACAAACCGCAGATATTGAAGCCATCAAGCGTGAACTCGTCAAAGACGTTCCGATCATCCTGGAACAATATCCAAACCTGGGTTACACCCTTGAAGGCGAAGCAAGAGAACAACGCGATTCATTTTCAAGTCTGCGCACCGGACTGTATTTTGTACTTTGCATTATCTACGCGCTACTGGCAGTACCACTGCGCTCTTATGCGCAACCCATCATGGTCATGCTGGTGATTCCTTTTGGTGTCGTAGGCGCAATCCTGGGACACGTGATCATGGGGATGAACCTGAGCATCATGAGTTATATGGGAATGCTGGCGCTTTCGGGTGTCGTTATCAACGACAGTCTGGTGTTAGTGCACTACGTCAACAAAAACCGTGGTGAGGGTGCAACCGTTTTTGACGCCGTGCGAAACGCCGGGGTCAGTCGTTTCAGAGCAATTCTACTGACTTCGCTGACGACATTCTTTGGCTTAATGCCATTAATATTCGAAAAAAGTACACAGGCCCAGTTTCTTATTCCAATGGCAGTGTCACTGGGTTTTGGAATACTGTTCGCCACATTAGTCACGCTGATACTGATCCCGATTAACTACCTGGTTCTGGAGGATCTTAAATCACTATTCAGCGGTAAACGCGACGATAACCATTCGGTTAACTCAACGGTGACACAAAGCTTGAATACAGAGAATCAGGAGCCCGCCCGGTAGGGATCCCGTTGCGGGAACGAACATGGCCTTTGGCATCGATTGTTTAGCTGTCGCTGACTTGTAGAAAACGCAGCGGCAAAATCGAACCTAGTAGTTCTGCACACCATGAAGCCTCAAAGCAACCTGACGCCACAGATAATCCAGCGCAAGATCAGCACTCGGTGCCGGCGGATGATCGGCATCGCTTGCGCCCTGCACCCGGTTAGATACGCTATTTGCAAATGCACCCAGTAAAGAGTTGCCAAGATAGCGCTTGCCTGATCGCTCTGACGCGAGCATTAAATCCTGCTGGTCACTACTGATTATCTCATCGACAAGCTTCCGCCCGTTGTAGGTATCGTAGATTCGCACGTTAACCGCCTTGAAACGCACGGTATGAAAACGAACATTCTGATAATCCTCCAAATCAGGATTTGACGGACCATTCAGCGGCGTGACTTCCACTGGCAGTTCTTGGGTTTCATCGATATCGAGAATACTGGCCAGCATCAGGTACCGACGTCGCAGCTTAGAGGTTCTTAATTGACCTAAGGTGCGTTTGCTCAACTGCCCTTCAGTGCGATAACTTTTAACTATATCGCCAAACGGTTTGCCCACCCGCGCTGATACATAGCTATAGCTATCAACCAACCCGGTTAACCCGGGATTCACTTCCAATATTGCCGAGGCGAGCCGGTCAGTGTACCGGGCACGCTGATAGGGCTTCAACGCTGAATTCGATCCGGACATTGTCACAAATCCGACTGCCAGACCGCCACGCTCGATGGCAGTTTTGCTCATCAGGCGAGAGCCCGTTGTACCGCAGCCACTCAGCAGCAATACCGATCCAGCCAGCAGCCCGATCAATTGTCCTGAGATCCGCTTGTTGTTCCAATTTTGATACATACGCCAAGCCTAGTTGATTTAGCGCGCTAAAACCATCTCCACATGGTTACAGATCGTGTGAGCAATCACCCTGCCCGAAACGCGGAATCCGGAACCATCAACAATCAGGCTAAGATTTGCAAAACAGGCCGTTAAACCAAAACAGGCGCCGAATCGGCGCCTGAGGAAAACTGCTTATCGGAATACCGGTGTATTCCATCGCCCCGACGGGCGCGCTGATTTACAGCGTATTATGCTTTAGGAAAGCGTAGATCGGGCAAATACCGAAATACACAGTCGCCAGCAATAGCAAGCCCAGGACAAGCCACAACTTTGAGCCGAATATACCCACTAACACCAGCGCTCCGCCGGCACCAAGGCGTACATTTTTGTCTGTAGACCCGATGTTTTTAACCATTTCCGGCATAGAAAACTGCTTGCTGCCAGAATCGACCTTTTTAACGTTTGATGATTCTTCCATTTTAATCCCCTTTTAATAGTAAATACTGGGCGTCACCCTAATTTCCACAGTTTATCCCGAAAAGGCCGTAAGTTTCGATTTTGTTAACGATTTTTATCTGTTTATGACAACTCAAGACCGGCGTCGTGCGGCAATTCGCATTCGCAGCGCATTTAATTTAATAAACCCCTCAGCATCACTCTGATGGTACGCACCGCCATCATCCTCGAAAGTGGCTATTTTTTCATCAAACAGGCTGTCGTCCGATTTACGTCCGGTCACGCTTATTCCACCTTTGTACAATTTCAGCCTGACACTCCCGTTTACATACTGCTGTGAATGATCAATTGCAGCCTGCAGCATATGACGCTCTGGACTCCACCAGTAACCGTTGTATATCACAGAGGCATAGCGTGGCATGAGCTCATCTTTTAAATGCGCAACCTCACGATCCAGCGTGATTGACTCAATCGCCCGGTGGCCCTTCAGCATAATCGTGCCGCCAGGTGTCTCGTAGCAGCCTCGGGATTTCATACCGACATAGCGGTTCTCAACAATATCGTCACGACCAATACCATGCTCACCACCAATCCGGTTTAGCTCAGCTAATACCTGCGCCGGTGTCATCTGCTGACCGTCGATCGCTACGATATCTCCGCCGCGGTAGCTGAGCTCTATCTCCCGGGCGGTATCGGGTGCCTCCTGCGGGGAAACAGTCCAACGCCACATATCCTCCTCGGCTTCGACCCAGGGATCTTCGAGCTGATCGCCCTCGTAGGATATATGCAGAAGATTGGCATCCATAGAGTACGGCGACTTACCTTCCCGTTTCCCCTCGATAGGTATTTGCCTCTGCGCTGCATAGGCCAGCAATTTTTCACGAGAATTCAGATCCCACTCTCTCCAGGGCGCAATGACCTTTACATCCGGAGACAGGGCGTAAGCGCCCAGTTCAAACCGAACCTGATCGTTACCTTTGCCGGTCGCTCCGTGAGAGATGGCGTCAGCACCGGTTTCTTTTGCGATCTCAACCAGGCGCTTGGCGATCAAAGGCCGCGCTATCGACGTACCCAGCAAGTACTCACCCTCGTAGATGGTGTTACAACGCATCATCGGGTAGACAAAGTCACTTACAAACTCTTCCCGGAGGTCTTCGATATAGATCTCCGACACCCCCATCATTTTGGCCTTTTCACGGGCGGGCTCGACCTCTTCCCCCTGACCCAGATCTGCGGTGAACGTCACCACCTCGCAGTGGTACTCATCTTGTAACCATCGAAGAATTACAGAGGTGTCCAAACCGCCGGAATAGGCGAGTACCACCTTGTTAACAGCGCTCATAGTAGTAGTGTTCCGAATAGAAGAAAGAAGGGATAATCCGCATCGACAGCCACAAAACCTGCCGCCCTGATTCTGCTGATTCTACCACTTGCGATGATGGGCCGTAAGCTCACTCCAAATGCTTTGGAATGAACTTATGCAGAGCTTCAGAGGCAAAATCCCAAACTTACCATTGGCCTGATTAATAGTAACTATATTCAATCTTTAGTGAAACATGGCATATACTCTGCGATCACTATCAAAACACCTAATAAAACACTCACAGGATAAGCCGCAACACAAATTGTCGGCTCAACACCTGTGCTGTGACAACGGATATGTTTTATGACAAATAAAAAAATCACGATGACCACCGAAGATGGAACCACCAGTGAGTTCGATGTTCTGGAAGGTACTCATGGACCCGGTTGTATTGCAATTTCCGATCTTTATAAAAAAACCGGCCACTTCACCTACGACCCCGGCTATGGCGCCACCGGTAGCTGTAAAAGTGCGATCACCTTTATTAATGGTGAAGAGGGCATCCTGCTTCACAGAGGCTACCCGATTGATCAGCTGGCACAGAACAGCTCATATCTTGAGGTTTGTCACCTGCTGTTGAATGGCGAACTGCCGACACCGACAGAGTTCGACGAATTCACCAACACCATCAAACATCACACCATGGTGCATGAGAATATTCGCGATTTTATTAATGGATTCCGCTACGACGCACACCCGATGGCAATGCTGGTCGGTACCGTTGGTGCGCTGTCTTCGTTCTACCATGATTCAATTGACATCAATAACCCTGAGCATCGGGTGATATCTGCACACCGCCTGATCGCAAAATTACCAACGATCGCGTCATACTGTTATAAGCACCATCGCGGCCTGCCGTTTATGTATCCGGACAACAATGTGGGCTATGTTGAGAACTTCATGCAAATGATGTTTGCGGTGCCTGCGCAAGAGTATGTGCACAACCCGGTTGCGGCCAAAGCACTTGAAGTAATGATGATCCTGCACGCAGATCATGAACAAAATGCCAGTACTTCCACCGTAAGACTGGCAGGTAGCTCCGGCGCTAACCCGTTCGCCTCAATCGCAGCGGGAATTGCCAGCCTTTGGGGGCCTGCGCATGGTGGCGCAAACGAGGCGGTCGTTAATATGCTGGAGGCAATTTATTCTTCAGGCGAAACGATTGAAACCACAATCGCCAGAGCCAAAGATAAAGACGATCCATTCCGTCTAATGGGATTCGGTCACCGGGTCTACAAAAACTTTGATCCCCGAGCCAAAATCATTGCCAAACTTTGCCATGAACTCCTTGATGACCTGGGCGGCAATCAGCCAATGTTTGACCTGGCCCTGGAGCTTGAGAGAGCCACCCTCGAAGACAGCTACTTTCAGGACAGACGCCTCTATCCCAATGTCGATTTTTATTCCGGCATTATCATGATGGCACTGAAAATTCCGATGAATATGTTCACGGTGATGTTTGCCATGGCTCGAACTGTGGGCTGGATCTCGCACTGGCTGGAAATGCACAGCGATCCGGAATTCAGAATCGGGCGTCCTCGACAAATCTATACTGGCCACGCAAAACGGGATTATCCGTCCTAAACCACTGACGGCATGCCAGGCAGGACCATCTGCTTTTGGCAACATTGTAAAAAAATAAAAAACCAGGCCGTTGTGCCTGGTTTTTTTTGGTCTTTTTTTCCGCTCTCTGGGCAGACCTCGACCTGCCCCCGCCCGTAACCCCCTCCCCACACACCAATTCTTTGAAATTTTGTGGGCTTGGATCCGGCAGTAACGCGCAAAATTCTGAGTTTGACCTACCCTTAAAGACATCCCACCAAGGTGGCGATAAGCACAATAGAACAATAAAAAATGCACGGTTGCAGACAAGTCCGCTTGTCGAGAACCTTTTCGCAGAGTGAAGAACAACAAATGTTGCGTACTTTCGCCACAATGCTGGCGCTGATGCTTAGCCTCTTTGCTGGCAAGTCTTCGGCGCAGGACTTCGATAATTTTCGCTCAGTGGGCGAAGTTAGCGCTGTCAGTGCGGGCTTTATCACCGGCCTGTCACTAGACCCTGCCGCCGACTCGGGAACACTGAGCTATCTGAATGTGGCTGGTCTGAGCACAGTCTTCACTATTAACTTGATACCCTCAGAGAGTATTCGGGACAGCCTACCGGTCTTTATGCCGACTGAAGAATTCGGTGATAACCTTAGGTCACTTGACCTGGACGGCATTCAATTCTTCACCGCTCAACTCAGTGACCCGGACGGAGGCTCACTACCGCCATACTGGTTTCGCCTCACCCGTTTCAATGGTGAGTGGAGCGGCGTGTTTCGTGTTGCCGACAGGATCTATGCGATTGATCGGCTTTCAGAGAGCAATATCGTTGACGTACGGTACACCCCTTCCACTAAATCCATTTTTCAACCGGCAAAACGGGTGAAAATAAGTGCCGTCATTGATGAAGAATACCTACAGTATTTTTCACAGGCCAGCACACAGAACTCCGGCCAACTGGCAGCACTGGAGTCGATTCATATTATGGATGGTCTACTGGCTGACTCACTGGGCCTGACAATTCTTTTGGAACAAGTAATCTACCAACCCTCCACAAAACTATCGGCAACCTCACAGACCATTGATATTGAAGCCGGTGCGACTGATTGGCTTGATTCAAATAGCAACACATTCGGACTAAGCGATAATCTGGTGACGCTATTTTTTCGAGAAGCGGTTAACCAAAACATTGTCGACCATACAGCTGACAACGGACTGGTCAATAGTCAATCGATCATTCAGGGAGGCACCCCTCATTATCAATTTTCAACCGCTCATTACTTCGGGGATTTTTTAGGCCTGGACAACGAAGCCAACACAATTCAGGACTGGCAGACTTCGGAAACTGCGCTCCCCGCTGTTCATTGGTCAGAACAACAGAGCCAGCAATTTAGCCAGAACCCGCCTGCAGCCGAGTTCACACAAACGCTTAGCTACGATGCGCCGGAAGTCACCAAGCCTGCGCCTGAACCGGCCGTACCGGTTAACGAACAGCTTATCGACGCTGATTCACATGAAGCACAGCCCGGCTTGCTCAATGATGGAGAAGTCTCCACACAAAGCGGTGGCGGCAGCCTCAATTTATTTATGGTAGGTTGGATGTGTCTTCTGTTATTGGCGAATCGACAAAGACGATACATCACGCTCAAATAATTGCAGAGCAATACTGATAGCTGTTTTACCAATAGCGGGTTCCATTGATTTACACCATCCAGAATAACGCGCTCAAGGTTACTGTCAGTGACCTTGGTGCAGAACTTCAAAGCATTCGTTCGAAAGCCGCCGATGAAGAATTTCTATGGCATGGTGACAGCAGTATATGGGGTGGACGAGCACCGGTTTTATTTCCCATCGTCGGTGCACTGCAGAATTCACAAATGCATCATGCAGGAAAGGCTTACTCACTGCCGCGTCACGGGTTGGCCAGACAAAAGCAATTTGATTGCATCAGTGAAGAACCGCATCAACTTGTTTTTCGACTCGACAGTACCGCGGAAACTCTGCAAGTATTTCCATGGTCTTTTTCACTGGAGATTACTTACACACTAAGTGGAAACCAGCTTGTCACCGCTTACACAGTGACGCATCAGGATCAGTCACCCGACTCAGCGATGTTATTCACCATCGGTGCGCATCCAGCGTTTTTACTACCGCTTGATAAAACCCCACTGGATCAATTCAGCATTAAATTTAATCATGCCGAAAGCCTCAACCGCTATCGCTTAAATTCTGAAGGTCTGTTGGCGACCAAAGGCGAGCCCTACCCGCTGGTTGAACAACGCGTGACGCTTGACGAATCACTTTTCAATGACGATGCGCTGGTATTTAAGGAGATCAAATCAAACAGTATCAGCCTGTGGCAGACTGACATTGAGAGAGTACGCGTCGGTACCGGAGGAGCACCTCATCTGGGTTTATGGGCTAAACCGGGTGCGCCGTTTGTCTGCATTGAACCCTGGTATGGCTATAGCGACGCCACTGATGCAAGCGGTAATTTTAATGAAAAGCCAGCGATGCAATCACTCACGGCCGGAGCGTCTTTTCACACTGAATGGTTTATTGAAATAACACCCTGAGACTGTGACTTACCAGCCTATCGGTGACCAGCTGTAGCGATTTCTCTCGACCACAATGGCAGTATCCCGATAAGTGGTTGATGGAAACACAACATCACCATTTGGCAAAACCATTTTCTCAATTCTCAACACCGCGGTAACGCGTTTCGGGTTGAGCTTCGCCTCGACTTCCCGGATCTGTACCAGCAATTGTGTGTAACGCTTAAAAAGCGTTTCAAACAACCCCCGACGCAAAGAGGACTCATCCGTCAGCTCAATAATGGCCCGCAGATTCTTGCCTTCAACGGCTCGCTCCAGGCGGTTAAATTGATCCCGTGCGTAATCTATCTCGAAGGAAGTCAAAGGGCGCGTTAGAAAATTCTCTGCTGACACCACCCGGTCTTCCATATCCTGCAATTCACTATCGTTGATTTGCAGTGCGACCGCGTTATCCAGCCATTTACGGGCACTGGCGGTCTCTCCCTTTTGAAGTGCCGCGTCTGCGTTATCCAGATAGCGGCGGTAGTCCCGACGACGCTGTCTTTGCCGTTGGTTCGCTGCTGCGACTTGACGCTCGGCAGCCAGCCGGGTGGCTTCCTGCTCCTGGCGCACTTTAGCTGAACGGGCAGCGCGTTCTTCTTCAGCACGTATCGCAGTTCTGGTATCGGCTTCAAGTCGGTTGAGTTCCGGGCTTTCAGGCATCTGCGAACGCAAGGCGGCAATCTGTTGTAACGCGGCCCCGAAGGAGTTTTCATCAATAAGCTGCTGAACATCACCCAAACCCTGCTGCTGTTCGATAAGCTGCCGGCGTTGTGCAAGCTTCGCACTCAGACCGGCTGCTCGCGATGAGTCGATCTCTTTAAGCTGTTGGATCCGGTCTTGCGCCTGATTCAGGTCGCCACTGGTTAGATTGGTATCAATCTCGCCGACCAACAGATCCGTTATCTTTTGCAATTGATTAGAGGCGTGAAGATGGTCAGGGCGCGCTTCCAGGACCCGCAAATACAGTGGTCTGGCAGCGCTCAGGGTTTTGCCACTGGCAAACGCACTGTCCGCACGCTGTACTAAGTCATCGAATTCACGTTGAATCTGTTGCTCCTGCTTGACTCCCTGCCACCAGAAGAGGCCTAGTGCAGTAAGCGCTACGACCCCGACTACCGCCGCTATCCACCACGTTGCAGCACGAGCTTTTTTTGCCGCCATAGACGCCGGCTTACGGGCTACTTCCGGGTTGCGCACCAAAAGCTTCGAGGGGGCTGAATCTGTTACTTCGAGCGAAGGCTCCGGTAGTAGGATTGATGCGGCGTCAGTATCCTCTGACACCTGAGTATCAATAAATGCTGTTTTCCACTGCGATAGACTTTGCGGACGATCCTCAATACGAAATCCCAGGGCCCAATCAATAGCCTGCAGGAATGAAGCACTATACTGATCACTACCAATTTGAATCGCCGGCTCCAGCGGATCACGGGATTTTTTGACGAGTGCAGCCAACCGGCTGATCGGACTGACCGGGGTTACGCCACCAATTGCATAGTAAAGCGTGGCACCAAGGGAATAGATGTCTGTCCACGGGCCCACCGTTAAACCCGCACCCTCCTGATATTGCTCAAGCGGTGTGTAACCGACAGATACAAAAGACGTGTGCGGCACATTTAAATCGTTTTCCACCGGACGCGTGGCCCCGAAATCCAGCAGCACCGGACTGCCGTCTTTGCGGATAATCAGATTAACAGGCTTGATGTCCCGATGGATAAACCCGCTCTGGTGTACTTGATCCAGCCCGTCAATCACACTGAGAATCAGGCTTTTAAGCTTTGCTTCAGCCACCCCGCCAGCGCGCTTCACGTACTCTTTAAACTGCTCTCCCTCTTCGTACTCCATTACCAGATAAGCAGTGTTATTTGCCTCGAAAACTGCCATTACCCGCACAATATTGGGGTGTCTGAATTTAACTAGGGTACGGGCCTCCCGTAAGAATCGCTGAAGTCCATCGCTGTATTGCGCCTGCGAACTCTCAGTCGCCGCAATCAGGGTGTTATCCGCCTGTCGCTGCACCAGTGAGCCCGGCAGATATTCTTTTATCGCAACCTTATGATCGAGGTTGGTATCGGTGGCCAGATAAGTGACACCGAATCCACCACGGCCAAGAATTTTTTCCACACGATACCATTGGATCAAATCTCCTTCGGTCAGTGTTGGATCAGAAACGATGGCAGTCATTGGGAGGGCAGGCAATCTTGGGCTAGTACGGCAGGGACACTATAGGCAAAATCTGTCACCGATGAAGCGCTCTTGCACATTGTTAACGTAACCGCCCGGTCAATATTCCAAATCGCAACCTGCGTTCTCTGGAACATCGGATTTTTCAGATATTTGTAAATATTAGCAAAACCTGGCACTCGAAGACGTTTTAAAACAGCCATCTGACGCGGTCTGAATTTTTCAGGCGCTTTCAAACTTGCTAGCTCAATCGCTATCAACTAAAAACAATGAGACACTATATTAATCAGTTAAACTTTCACCACTAAACACAACCCAGAGAGAGGGCGATGGACCTATTTACCTTAGATAATCTGATTACACTGATCCTGCTTACCATGCTGCAGGCGGTTTTGGGCTTCGACAACCTGCTATATATTTCACTTGAATCCAAACGAGCCCCGGTTCACCAGCAAGCCAAAGTTCGCAAATGGGGTATCGGGATCGCAATTATGTTGCGAATCATTCTTCTGTTTGTCCTGACAAACCTGATCAGTCTATTTAAAGAACCCGTGTTCGGCCTGCATTTAGTCGACACACTGGAGTTTGAATTCAACCTGCACGCGATTATTGTCTTACTCGGTGGAATATTTATTATCTATACCGCCACCAAAGAAATTATGCATATGATGGCGATCGAAGAGCTTGATAACGCGGACGCGCATCGTCGATCAGCGGTTACCGTTGTCATCTGGATCGTACTGATGAACCTGGTATTTTCGTTTGACTCCATTTTAAGCGCCATCGCCTTAACCGACAATTTCATGATTATGGCTTGCGCGATCGTGATCAGTGGCGCTCTGATGATTCTACTGGCAGATCATGTCTCTGACTTTCTGCAAAAAAACCGTATGTACGAAGTATTGGGATTATTCATCTTGTTTGTCGTCGGAATCATGCTGATTTCGGAAGGTGGCCACCTGGCACATATGAAGATTCTGGGCACTGAGGTCACCCCTATGACCAAGGCGACATTCTACTTTGTGATTGTAGTGCTGGCCTGTTCTGATGTCGTACAAAGCCGTTATCAGCGTAAAATACTGCGTGAGAAAAAAGCGATGCTGGCAAAAGCCGCAGACGCCTAAGCGTTCAAGATTCTGCGCGCCGATGGCGCGCAGAACTTTTGTAATACCCCCCCATCAATTGCCACACCGGTGATTACGGTTAATTAAACCGGAATTACTGCGCTAATAGTCCGATCCCTATGTCCTCAAGTAAGACCACATTGATCGGCACCGTAGCGTTTGGTTTTGTCATTACACTTTCATCCGGGTTTGGGCAAACCTTCTTTATTTCTCTATTCAATGCGGATCTTCGCCAGGAGTTTTCACTCACTCACGGTGAAATCGGGAGTCTGTATTTTGCTGGTACGCTGGTCAGCGCCATCACCATTATCTGGCTGGGGAAACTACTCGATTACATCGATCTTCGGATTTACACGTTAAGCGTCACTCTGGGTCTTACCTGTGCCTGCGTGGCTATGTCAGTCGTCAACGGACCACTAAGCCTCGCGATCGCCTTTTTTATGTTACGCCTGTTCGGCCAGGGACTGTCCGGACACACGGGAATAACCACTGTATCGAGAGTCGCGCAAAGTTACCGCGGCAGAAGTGTCAGTATCGCAGGGCTTGGTTTCTCGGCAGCGGAGGTCGTGCTACCTGTCATGACCGTCGTGCTACTGTCGTATTTTAACTGGCGGGAGGTATGGCGAATATTTGCAGGCGTCGAGTTGATCATGATCACTCTGCTTACCCAGTTTTTGCTCTGGCAATATGTCATTTCCAACACTAAAAACAAAGTGGCAACGGACAATACAGATCACACTGAGTCATGGACTCGCAAACAAGTGTCCTCTGATCGGCGTTTCTGGCTGGTCGCACCCGCTATATTCGCTCCACCTATAATTTCTACCGGTGTTTTCTTCCACCAGCAAAGCCTCGCTGAATACAAAGGATTTCCATTTGCGAGCTGGGTGGCCGGTATCGCTGCGTATTCACTGGCAGCTGTCATCACCTCCCTGATCGCAGGAGTCGCTGTCGATAAATGGTCCGGTGCCAGAGTGGTCAGGCTCTATCTGCTACCTTTCTGCGGTGCTTTGTTGATTGCAGCCTTTGGCAACTTCCACTTTTTACCCGGCGCTTATTACTTTCTGATCGGGGTGACCGTAGGTATAGCAACCCCTGCGATTAGCGCACTGTGGCTGGAACTCTATGGGCCCGCACATATCGCGGCGATCCGCTCACTGACTCATGCGCTGATGGTCTTTGGTACTGCACTTGGACCGGCCATTTTCGGTGTACTGCTTGATCGTGGCATCAGCTGGCAGACCATACTGACGGGTTCTGCGGTGTGGATGCTGTTTACCACCCTGTTGCTATTGAATACCCGTCTGACATGGATTCCGCAAACTCAATCACTAAAAGAGCAGTAGTGCATTGAAAAAAAATGACAATTATTCGCAAGGAGCTCCTTCATCCTGCCGATCAACTGCTAAAGTTTGCACTAAACCCCAGCGAACCTGACTCTTCCAAAGGAACCGTTATGAATTTAAGATCGCAATCGCCACTAACAATTTTTGTTCTCGCCAGTTTACTTTTTCTAGCACCACTACTACTCACTCAGAACACAGCACTTGCCGCTGTCATGGTTGATATCAACCGGGCAGATGCCGCTACCATGATTGAAAACTGGAAAGGCATCGGTGAGAAAAAAGCCAAAGCCATTGTTGCCTACCGAAAAAAGAACGGTCCTTTTGCCAGTATCAGCGATCTTTCAAACGTAAAAGGGATAGGCGAAGGGCTCATTAAAAAGAATCGAAAATATATGTCGGTTAAAGGTGGTGCCAAGGCGACCAAAAAACCGGCAACAGACAAAACCACCAAGAAATCATCTAAAAAGAAATCTACCAGTAAAAAATCAACCAGCAAGAAGTCTTCGAGTAAAAAGAAGACCGATAGCAAATCGACCAGCAGTAAGTCGACAGATAAAACCAAGAAAAAGAATTAGCGCGAACACTTTATGTGACCCGGGATATTCCGGGCCACACACCGGGCAGGATTAAACCCCGGTGTTAAACGCCCTCCTCCTCTGCCAGCTCGCGCTCAACTGATGCTTTAACCAGACGCAGCAACTCAATGCTGTAGCTCTCTTTAAATTCCCGATGTACTTGTTGCATCGAAAAATCTCCCTCTTCTAGCAGCACCAGTATTTCACCTTCGATTTCACCTTGCTGATCATCATCAATTTCCTCACCAATGCCGGCTAAACCGTGGGCCAGAGAAAGCTCCCCGCGCCTGATTAAATTGACTAACTCTGTAATAATTTTATCGGTGCTCAACCTCGTCTGAGCTGCCAAATTATCTGCCCCGGCAACACCGGCTTTAAGTGCAGCAATCAGACTTTCGCTGCCGTTGTCAGTCAGTGTCTTTTCATCAGACTGACTATTGATCGCATCCAGAAACAGCTGCCCGTATTTCTCGAGCTTGGCGGCTCCGACTCCCGAAATTGCCGCCATCGCATGCAAAGTAGCGGGACGTCGTTCGGCCATTTCCATCAGTGTTGCATCATGGAATATCACATAGGCGGGTACGCCTTGTTCACTGGCTTCAGCGCGACGGGTTTCTCGCAGACTTTCCCATAGATCGTTATGTTCGGCAGATAAGGGCTGGCGACTTGTGCGGGTTTTCTTTCGAGTTGCCGCTTTGGTTTCTTCTCTGAAATGAATACTCTCATCACCCTTAAGCACAGGCCTGGCTGCTTCAGTCAATCGCAAGCCTCCGCGACTATCCATATCAGTGGTCAATAAAGAACGAGCGACCATTTGCCTGAATATACTGCGCCAGGTATTGATATCGAATTCCTTGCCAATACCAAAGACCGATAATTTATCGTGATTGAAACGACTTATTCTTTCATCACTCTTACCCAGAAGTACGTTGATCACATACCCTGTACCAAAACGTTGTCCGGTACGATAAACCGCTGATAACGCCTTGCGAGTGGCTTCCGTTGCATCCCAGGTCTTAGGGGGTGAAGAACACGTATCACAGTTACCACAGGCCTGATCAAGCTTCTCCCCGAAGTAACGCAGCAGAGTGATACGCCGGCAATCTGTGGCCTCACACAATCCACTCATGGCTGTCAGTTTATGATGCTCCACCTGAATCACATCCTGCGTCGCATCAGATTCATTTAGCATCTGTTGATACATGATGGTGTCTTGTAACCCGTACACCATCCAGGCTACAGACGGCAATCCGTCACGCCCGGCACGTCCGGTTTCCTGATAATAGGACTCTATACTTTTCGGCATATCCAGGTGGGCGACAAATCGAACATCCGGCTTGTCGATCCCCATACCGAACGCAATCGTTGCCGCCATAATAATATTTTCTTCAGCGATAAACCGACTCATGTTTGTACTGCGTTGATCCGCCGGCATGCCGGCATGATAAGCCAGCGCTTTAAACCCTTTTTCACAAAGAAAGCGTGCAGTCTCTTCGGTTTTTTTACGCGACATGCAATACACGATGCCGGTGTCACTTGGAAACTCACTCTGAATAAACTGCAGAAGCTGAGCGCGCGGGCTGTCTTTTGTCTCAATTCGATACTGAATGTTGGGGCGATCAAAGCTGCTGATAAACACGCGTGCAGAAGTCAGCCTTAAATGTGTTTTTATATCCTGTCGGGTGTTGTCATCAGCGGTTGCTGTCAGGGCGATTCGGGGAACCCCGGGATACTGGTCAGCCAGCTGAGACAACCGGGTGTATTCAGGTCGGAAATCATGGCCCCACTGTGAAACGCAATGCGCTTCATCGATCGCAAAAAGCGCAATCTGCAAATCAGCCAGGAGAGCAGTACCGGCCGGCGTCACTAATCGCTCCGGCGCCATATACAATAGATCGAGCTCGCCGTTTCTTGCCTGGCGTTCGATATCATTTTGTTCGCCAAAAGACAGACTCGAATTTACAAAGGCCGCCCGCACACCATTTTGCCGTAACTGCTGGACCTGGTCCTGCATCAGCGCGATGAGCGGGGACACCACGATACCCACACCGTCGCGCAGAATCGCAGGAATCTGAAAGCACAGGCTCTTCCCCCCACCGGTCGGCATCAACACCAATGCATCTTTGCCAGCAACAACCGTTTCAATAATTTCGCGCTGTTCACCCCGAAACTCTGCATAGCCAAAGTAGCTATGCAGGCACTCCGCAGGATCGGTGGTATCAATTTTAAGTGTCATTTTCGGGAGATCCTGCCTGCCTTAGGATGATGGAACATTGCACTATATCCACACTTTTGTAGCGTTTCCGAACCTGGGTAACATATTCAAAATTCTCATAAATTCGCAAGATTAAGTTTGTACATACAGTGCCGTTAGCCCACTGCTGGTTCAGTTCGGGCCTGGGTCCAGACTGTATTTATTGTATCCCCGGGCGCTACCCCCCCAGCAATCTTTTTTCACACGCACATTAGTTTTACCGGTGCGAGAAGCTGGATGGTGATGGGCATAATCCTCAACATTAAAAAGTTATCGGTGTCAGCGCTATGTGCGTTTACCGTGATCTCCTGCGGCGGAGGGGAATCAGACCCTTTCCAGGCAACGGGCATCAATACTGGTAGCGCAAGCAGTAACTACGAAACAGAAGATACCACCGCCGGCATCCCCGAGATCGGCGCGGCACTACAGCAACCTGTAAACGATGATTATCAGGCCGTGCGTTTTCTACACCGCGCAAGCTTTGGCCCCCGTCCTCAGGACATCACCGCGCTTGCAGAAAAGGGTTACGCCGAATGGATAGATGAGCAGCTTCAATTGCCCGCCTCGTTCATGTTACCGCTGACCCGTCAACGCAGCGAGCCAAGGTGGCTCGAACATATTAACAGTTGGTTCAAGCTTAGCGTCAACGCGCCGGATCAACTTAGACAACGTGTGGCCTATGCGCTTTCACAGTTTCTGGTGGTGTCCGGTCAGGGTGAACTGGGTGGACAGCCGGTGGCACTGGCTAACTACTATGATATTTTGATTGCTCACAGCTTCGGGAATTTTAGAGACCTGATTGAACAGGTGACACTCAGCCCGGTGATGGGTAATTACCTGAGTATGAAAGGTAACCAGAAACCCGATCCTGAAAACAACATCAGGCCCGATGAAAACTATGCCCGTGAGCTACTGCAACTCTTCTCAATCGGGTTGGTACAGCTGAATATTGATGGAACTGTCCTTACTGACGCTGATGGAATTCCACTTCCAACTTATAGTCAGGAAGTTGTTGAAGGGTTTGCACATGTATTTACCGGCTGGCACTTCAAGGATGTCGATGACTGGAACTATCCACAGAATGAAGACTGGTTTAGCCCGATGCAAGCTTATGATGAGCATCATGATAAAGGCATAAAAACATTATTGAGAGGCCGAACGCTTCCAGCAGGTCAGTCTGCGGAAAGGGATCTACAGGATGCGCTGAATAATATTTTCAATCATCCCAATGTCGGGCCTTTTTTTAGTCGTCATCTGATCACTCAGTTAGTCACCAGTAACCCGTCACCGGAGTATATAGAGCGTGTAGCGTCAGTTTTTAATGCCGATGCGGATGGCGTGCGTGGAAACATTGCTGCGGTGGTTAGTGCGATTCTGCTCGATAAAGAAGCTCTTAACGGCTTTACAGAAAACCCGGAATATTTCGGCAAATTAAGAGAGCCGATTTTACGTCTAGTCGGTCTTTGGCGGGCCTTTGAAGGCAATCCGGACAGCCCTCAATTTGACTACTCGTGGATTGCAGCGCGACTATCGCAAGCACCGCTGCAGTCGCCCTCCGTGTTCAATTTCTATGCTTCGGATTTCAGCCAGCCAGGCGCAATCAGGCAGCGTGGCATGCGTTCACCTGAATTTCAGATTCACAATGAAAGCAGCATGATTTCAATCACCAGCGCCTTGCTTGCCCACTCTATCTGGCGGAATACGCTATCAGATTCGGATCCGGGCTACGCGCCGATCAATATCTCTCCGATCATGCTGAGAGATGATGACGCCAACGCACAAATAGACTATCTCAGTAAACTCACACTACACAGTCCGGCCAGTAACGGTTTACGTCAACAAGCACTCTATTTGCTCAAAGAGCGCGCTCGCTCTACCTCGGAAATTCGTGCAGAAGAACTGCTTTTCCTTTTTGTCAGCTCACCCGAAGCCGCGGTACAGAGATAAATGTGATGAATAACTTTAATCGCCGACGATTTCTTAAAGCAGGTTGTCAGACGATTCTGGGGGCCGGCCTGATGACCGGACCCACAGCAAAAATTGCACAAGCCCAATCCGGTACAGCTAAAGACTATGCGGCATTGGTCTGCATCAATCTGGATGGCGGTAATGATGGTTTTAATATGTTGGTACCATCCGGGGGTGCGGCGTATGACGAATACGCTAACGGACGTGGACATCTGGCCACCGGGTCACGGGATCTGTTAACGCTGAATCCCGCCACTGCCAACACAACATCAATTGGGCTAAACCCGTTTCTGGCTGAATTGAAGCCTTTGTTTGAAAACGGCAACCTGGCTTTTCAGGCAAACGTCGGCACCTTGATCGAACCGGCCAGTGCAGATGACGTGCGCAATGAAAGTGTGAAGCTACCCGAACAATTATTCTCACATCACGATCAAGCCCGACAATGGCAGAAGCTTGATCACTACCACGACTGGAACAGCGGCTGGGGCGCTCGGGCAACAGATATCTTCGCAGCGCAACAGGCCAACCCCAACCTGACGGGCATCAGTCTCACGGGTAGCAATGACTGGCAATCGGGTGGTAATCAGGCGGCGTTCACACTGGATAGTGAAGGGGTTTCAAGCTACGCAGGCATGGATGATCTGACAGGGGAATGGCAAATGCCCAGACGACAGGCATTTATTGAACTGTTGCACCAGCAATATACGAACGTATTTGAAAAATCATACGCTGAACTACAATCCAGAGCATTGGTGCTCTCAACCAATGTGGGGGTCGCGCTGGAACGACTGGGTGAACTACAGACACCGGTTCCTGCAAACAATACTCTGGCGCAGCAACTTGCAATGGTCGCAAAGCTTATCGCCATCAAAGATGAATTCCGAATGACCAGACAGCTTTTCTATGTCAGCTTGTCAGGCTTCGATACCCATGATGATCAGCTAAAAAACCAACCATATCTATACACACAAGTGGCAGAGGCAATCGCTTTTTTCCATCAGGCTCTGCTCGAAATCAATCAGCTGGATAACGTCACCAGCTTCACGACATCAGACTTCGGTCGAAGCGTCTCGGGCAATGGTGATGGTACTGACCATGGCTGGGGTAACCACCATATTATGATGGGTGGCGCGGTCAACGGAGGCGATATCTACGGTCTGATACCCAGAGTGGCCATCGATGGACCTGACGACTACCGCAATGGACGTATTGTTCCAACCACGGCTGTCAGCCAATACGCAGCAACACAGTTGCGATGGCTTGGCCTCAGTGAATCCGAAATACTTTCACTGCTACCGTCACTTGCTAATTTTGAGCAACACGACCTGGGATATATGGCACTGTAGACTGTGCCGGTTGCATTAGACCGGCTACTGTTCGATCTGGTTTTTCTGTAGTTCCCAAAGCTTACGGTACAAACCATCGTGTTGTAGCAAGCTGTAGTGTGTTCCAGTCTCTACGACGACACCGTCATCCAGCACGATGATTTTATCAGCATCAATAATAGTCGACAGCCGGTGCGCGATCACAAGTGTCGTTGCACGGCTGGAAACGGTACTCAAAGCACCCAGGATGGCTTTTTCTGATTGGCTGTCAAGACTTGATGTTGCCTCGTCGAACAATAAAATGCGTGGTGATTTTAAAATAACCCGTGCAATGGCCAGACGTTGTTTTTCACCACCGGACAGTTTCAGGCCACGCTCACCCACCACTGTATTTAATCCCTCCGGCAAACGCGATAACAAACGACCGAGGTCAGCTTTGTTAGCGGCATCGAGCACCCTTGATTCATCAGCCGAAGGATCAGCGTAGGCAATGTTATAAAGGATGGTGTCATTAAAAAGCACCGTATCCTGCGGCACTATGCCGATTGATTTGCGCAGACTTTCCTGGGTGCAGGCAGCGATAGATTGTCCATCTATTTTTATCTCTCCGTCAGAAATATCGTAGAACCGGAATAGCAACCTGACAAGCGTTGATTTTCCAGAGCCGGACGGTCCTACTACAGCGACTTTCTGACCCGGTTCAATTGAAAAATTGATATTACTTAAAATAGGACGACTTTGATCATAGTGAAAACTCACTTGATCAAATTCAACGCGTCCATGACTGACAACCAATTCCGTTGCCTGCGCTGAGTCCTGAATTTCAGGGGTCCGGCCCAGAAGTTTGATGACCAGATCCATATCCGCCAGAGAATATTGCAACGACCGATAGACAGAGCCAAGAATGCTGAGCGGAATAAATAACTGCAACATCATGGCATTAATTAACACCAGATCCCCAATAGTGATGTTTCCCGCAGCCACATCTTTCGCGGCAAGTATCATGATTATCGTCACCCCCACAGTGACAATAGCCCCCTGCCCGAAATTCAGGGTGGATAAACTTATTTGAGTCTTCTGTCCCGCGCGCCCCCAATGCGCCAGTTCTTCGTTGTAACGATCCACCTCCATTTGTTCGTTATTGAAGTACTTCACGGTCTCATAATTCAACAGGCTGTCTATCGCACGTCCATTGGCAGCGCTGTCATGCTTGTTCATTTCATGACGAAAGCTCATTCGCCATTTGCTTAGCGTAATGGTGAATACCATATAAACGATCACCGTCACCACGATGACAAACACCAGAGTCCAGTCGTAGTTGAGCACCAGAATCAAGCCCACTAATAGAAACTCGGCGATGGTCGGAAGAATACTGAACACCAGCAGATTCAACACTGACGCGAGGCTTCTTGTCCCGCGCTCAAGGTCACGCGAAATACCACCGGTATTACGTTCAAGGTGAAAGCGCAACGATAGACCATGCAGATGTCTGAGCACATCAACAGCCATTTGATGCATGGCGCTATAGCGAACCCTTGAAAAAAGGATATCCCTGAGCTCACTGAACAGCCCGCTCGCCAGCCTCAGCGCCCCGTATCCAAGTAACAGCGCAAGGGGCACAACGACTAATAGCTGTTCGCTATCACTCAACAAACCATCCGCTTGCTGATCCAGTGAATCAATGATCTGCTTTAATAGAAGGGGTATACACACCGTGGCAGCCTTACCCAACAGCAAGCAAGCCAACGCGATGGATACCCGCTTACCGTAACGCCACACATACGGAGACAGTTTCTTCAGGTTCGCAAAATCATCGCGATCCTGATGGGGGCGTTCCTGACGACTAACCGACTTACGCATAATCCAGTAATTTACTCAATTTTAAATCGCCCCATGGTTCCCGAAGCACAAAAAATAATGGCTACCTTGCCGCGCCTGCAGTGTATAAGCTAATGCCGGTGACAGATTGATAGATTTACCCGGGCTTACTCGATTGGCTACATCCAGTCTTGTTTTACTCTCAGCACCTTTAACCTAAGTTAATTCCAATGAACATCAGCTTCTATTCGTTTGAAGATACAGACAACAGAACCTTGCAGGCACTGCGAGAGAAAATGCCCGGCCATCAAATTAGAGCATGGCCGGATGTTGGTAATCCTGAAGATCTGGATTATGCAATCTGCTGGGGCGTTCCTGAAAAGTTTTTTGATCAAGCAAAAAATCTGCGCGCCATTTTTTCACTGGCCGCCGGCGTTGACCACCTGCTTGAGCATCCGGGGTTACCCGCAAACGTGCCAATCGTCAGGCTGTCCGATGCTGGCATGGCAGATAAAATCGCGGAGTACGTCCACTTCGGTATTCTACGATGGCACCGCCATTTCGATCGTTACCAACACCAGCAGTCGAATGCAGTCTGGCTGCCACAGGATGATAGAGGCACAGGGGATTATCGGGTTGGAGTGATGGGTATGGGGATTATCGGTAATCGAATAGCCTGTCAATTGCAGTCCGCGGGGTATCAGGTATGTGGCTGGAAGAGAACCCCGGGGGATAGCCCAGTCGACATCTTTTACGGTGAGGATCAACTCGGGCAATTTCTGGAAAAGCTGGATACCCTGGTATGCGTTTTACCGCTGACACCAACCACCACCGGTATCATCAACGCAGATCTGCTGAAACAGTTGCCATCGGGCGCTACGTTCATTAACGTCGGGCGTGGTGCACACGTGGTGGAAAAAGACCTGCTGCAAGCACTCGACAACGGGCATCTGGCTGGCGCACTAATCGATGTGTGCTCTTCAGAGCCATTACCAGCAGAAAGTGCGCTTTGGACTCAAGCGAAACTATTGATCACACCCCATATCGCCGGGCCCACACAAATGGATTTATCAGTCGCGCAGATCGCTGAGGGAATTGAACATCTGGCATCCGGCGGCGATATCAACAGCCTGGATAGTGCAGTAGTCAATGGCAATACCGGATATTAACGCCACGGTATTTTAATTGTGACCAGACATAAAAAAACGGCGCCCAAGGGCGCCGTTTCTCGATTTTACTGCTGACAGACCTAGTAGCGGTCGTCACGATACTCACGGCTGTCACGGTAATCATCGCGATACTCACCGCGGTAATCAGCACGCTCACCACCACGGTACTCACCGCGATCACGATACTCAGGCTCACGCACTTCAACACGTTCCGGTGCAGCAGCTTCAGCAGGAGCAGCGCCAGAGACGATCAGACGATAGAAGATTGCACCCAGAACCGCACCAACGATAGGCGCTATCCAGAAAATCGGCAGCTGTGTGACGAGTGTCTCATCACCACCACCGAAGAACTTGGCAACCAGCGCAGGACCGGTGCTTCGTGCAGGGTTTACAGAAGTGTTAGAAACAGGAATAGAGATCAAGTGAATCAGTGTCAGACCCAGACCAATCGCGATTGGTGCGAAACCCGCTGGAGCACGCTCATCAGTAGAGCCCATGATGATGATCAGGAAGAATGCTGTCATCAGCACTTCCATCACAATAACGGCTTCCATGCTGAACTTGCCAGGTGAAGACTCGCCGTAACCGTTTGAAGCAAGAGTAGCAGCGGCTTCAACGTTTCCGCTGTCTGCCATAAACCAGTACAGAACAAATGCCGCGGCGACTGCGCCAAGCACCTGGAAAACAATGTACGGAATCAGGTGACCGAAGCCGAACCGACCGCCAACCCAGAGGCCAATTGACACTGCAGGGTTGAAATGACCGCCAGAGACATGCCCTACCGCGTAAGCCATAGTCATTACGGTTAGACCGAACGCCAGTGAAACACCGACCAGACCGATATTAATACCGATATCGTTTGCAAATGTAGCGGCGAAAACCGCGCTACCACAGCCCCCTAGCACAAGCCAGAAAGTGCCGAAAAATTCGGCCAAATACTTATTGTGAAAGTGCATAACTATTTCCTTTATGGTGGTTTAAATCTGTATGTATTATTTTTTTATTTTACGTGCGGGAGAACGACTATATTTCGCAACATCCCATTTTGTGCGACTAGAGCTTCTTCGCCCGGACTTTCGCAATCAGCATCATAGCCAGACCTGCGCTGAACACCAGTACTGTTCAGTAAACCTTTGTTAAAGCAAGCCTTGTTGAGGATCGGTGATCACGCCAGAACTGCGTTTTCCCTGTGCAACGCAATTCTAGCCTAATGCGCACGGGTTAAAAGCCGCTTCTTCGCTCAAATTGTAAATTTTAGCAACTGCTAATCAACTGGCTTTTGGTATACTCCGGGACCGCTGGTGACCCTGAACGGACCTGGCGCACAACTTATTCACAGCAGTTAGCTTTCAATTGGTCCATAATCGCAATTGTTCGCCTAACGGAGATCTCAGCTTGCCACGACTCGACCTCTACCAATCTCTCTGGGCAATGGATGCTGGCCGGGGCAGCCATGCCGCCGTCACGACCGAAGAGGCGTTCGCGATGGTGAGGGACGCCGGCTACGCCGGTATGGCCATCAATCTGGCTGCTGCGGATACAGAAACTGCCTACAAAACCCTTCCATTGTTTCAACAATACGAGCTGGGCTGTGTCATCAATGCTTTTCCTGCCAGCATGGAAGATATGCTTCCGGTGCTTAAAATGGCTCGCGAATTCGACGCCGTGGCAGTCAATATCATCGCTCAGGTGATCCCCACCAGCGTGGACGAAGCATCACTGATGGCACAGGACTGGATGGAAGAAGCCGACAAAGAAGGCGTTACTATTGAGTTTGAAACTCATCGCAATTCAGTGACCAATGATCTCAACTACACCATTCAGCTACTGGAAGCGGTCCCCGATATGCGACTGGCTGTGGATCTGTCGCACTATGTTGTAGAGCGCGAATTTGCACTACCTGTCTCGAAAGAGGAGCAGGGAATGGTGGAAAAAATACTGCAGCGAGCCGATGCTTTTCAGGGCCGGGTTGCCTCCGCACAGCAAATACAGCTACAACTTGAGTTTCCGCAACACCAGCAATGGGTTGTGCAATTTCTGGACTGGTGGGAAGCCGGGTTTAAGATGTGGCGAAAAAGATCCGCTGAGAATGACACGCTGATCTTTCAAACAGAGTTGGCACCACCCGAGTACGCCATGACCGGACCGGATGGCATGGAAATGTCTGATCGCTGGCAGGAATCTTTAACCATGAAAAGCTGGGTCGAAGACATCTGGGCAAGATTGATCAAAGATGAAGTCGACCAAACGGTGCAAATAAAAGCAGGCTCTCCGGGCGAACCTGTCAGCTAGTTTTCTACGGTGTCTGAGCTGGTAATTCTATATCGGGATACCCACCTGATCGCAGTTGCGAAGCCATCAGGCTTACTGGTGCATCGGAGCAAACTGGATGTTCACGACACCGACAATATACTGAAACGACTACGTGAGCAGACCGGACTCTTTCTATACCCGGTACACCGTCTCGATAAACCTACCTCCGGGGTACTGCTATTCGCACTCGACAGTGACTCCGCACGCGCTGTTTCTCAGCAGTTCGAACGTCAACTGGTGACTAAGTACTATCTGGCTGTCGTTCGGGGGTACACCGAAGATGCCGGCGTTATCGACTATGCAATCCGTGATCGTGATGCCAGAACACCCCGCAAAAACTCTGCACAGACTTCGTATCAACGAATAGCAACGATTGAACTACCCCATCGTATAGACCGCTACCCCACTACCCGGTACAGCCTGCTCAGAATAAAACCCGAAACAGGCAGACGACATCAAATCCGCCTGCACATGAAACATATCAAGCACCCGATTATCGGGGACACCAGCTACGGTAAAACCCTGCACAATCAGTTTTTTGTTCAAAAGTATCATTGTCGTCGACTGCTGCTGCATGCGGAGCAGTTGGAGATATTACACCCGCTCAATGGCAAGGTTATAAAAATAGAATGCTCACCTGACGAGGCTTTCAAAGCTGTATTAGCAGATCCTCTGTGGCAGCAGGATCACCCGGACTGATAATTAGCAGATAACATTAAAGGCTCAGGGCTCAGGGCTCAGGGCTCGACCTTCATTATCACAAAGTTGTTAGCCGCTTATCCCGGTACCCTCAGCCTTACAGCTAACCGAACTCAATGCGTTTAGCTGAAGATGACAAATCGTTTGCGATGAATCCCGACAAAAGCGATCACCAGAAGCCATATCAAAAACAAATCAAGTCGGGCACCGGTGGTGTTAACCATCGACTGCATCACGCACCCTCCACCCAAAGTACCTACACCAGTACGCAGCACTGCGGCGGTTTCAGGAGTCACTGCCTCGTAGGTATCGATTCGACCATCACCATTAAGATCAGGCAGTACCAGCACGACATCATCTAAACCATCTACCAGGCCGTTACCATTGGCATCCGCATCATGCGAATCGATAATTCCATCATTGTCTGAATCAGGACTGCTCGCATAGTCTGCGTCAAAACGATCATCAATCAGATCACCGTCTGCATCGACACCCAGGGTGACAAGCACATCAACCAGATCATCTATCGCATTGCCATTGGTATCAACAATAGAATCATGGATACCGTTGTTGTCTACATCGCTACCACCTGACTCTATAATATCGAGTCGTCTGTCGCCGTCGCTGTCGAGGTCCACAAAGTTGGCGGCACCATCACCATCAAGGTCTTGAGCCAAGCCCACTGCAGTTTGCCCGTCAATACGATCGACCAACCCATTTTTATCAACGTCTGTCGCATTATCGATCCGTCCATCACCGTTACTGTCAGTGGCTGGTAGTTCCAGTACATCCGGTATGCCATCCTGATCGGAATCGAGGTCGCGAAAGTTAGGAACCCGGTCGCGATCAAAATCGATTCCGGTCACCACTAGTCCATCGTTACGCATCGCATCACCATCAACGTCCTCATGGCCGTTCTCTACGACATCACTAATGCCGTCACCATCGCTGTCATGGTCAAGGTAATCAGCAATCAGATCACCGTCGGTATCAACGGCAGGCAGGCCAATGCCGGAATCGGGCCCGGACTCAAAAGCATCTGCCAATCCATTCGTACCAAGCGCTGCGGTATCTGCTATTTGTGCATCATCTTGAGCAACGATGACGATTGAAGAGCGCTCATCGATATCAGAAATACCGTCATTGTCCGCATCCGTATCAAGGTAGTTTCTTATGCCGTCACCATCCCGATCGATCTGGGTTTCAATGTTATCGGGGATGGTGTCATTATCGCTATCCAGATCCAGGTAGTTCGCCACTCCGTCACCATCCGCATCATCGGTTCCTTCCAAGTCATCCGCAATACCATCTTCATCAGCGTCAGGAGAGTCAACCACCACCGCCGCGAATTCATCAACAGCAAGGTTCCCCGCAATATCTGACACACTCGCTGTTAAAGCGTTCGTCCCAACGGCAAGCAGTATCTGACTTGCACAGCCCCACTCTCCCTGTAAAAGCTTTGCACTACACACTCTTAAACCTTGATCCGTCGAGACAATAATTTCAGTGCCATCTGCCTGATCACTGGTACCTTTTATTAATGGGGCTTTATCAGACGAAGGCCCGAGAGTATCAGCCGCTATCTCCGGTACCACCAGATCAATGGTGACTTCATTAGCGGAACGATCACTCGTCGAATTGCCTGCCATATCAGTGACTACCGCTACAACTTCATAAACACCATCCTCCAGCGCATCCGCTGGTGGGATAACCAATGTCCAGATACCATTACCGGAATCAACCAACTGACCATCTCCACTGGCATACAACACACTGTTCACTTGCACACTGAGCAGATAATTATTATCGGTAGGTACGGTACCGGTTATTGCCGGTGTGGGGTTCGCACTTAATAGTGCATTAACCGTAGGTGCTGCGGGTGGCGAAAGATCGATCATTGCAGAGTCACTGCCACTCACAGATTGATTGCCAGCCTCATCCGTGATCTGCGCTACAACCGACAATGCTTCACCGTCAGACTGTGAGTCGATGGTTACTGACACTGCGCCGTTAGCAAGATCGATAGGGGTCAGCACTAACTCTGTGACGGTTGAACCGGTGGTCACCGTGAGTTTATCGTTCACTGCGGCATCAGCAGGCAAACGTACCTCGATAGATATCAGTGCGCTGTTTTCCTGCAGAGAAATAAAGCCACTGTTATCCTGATCACTTGTAATAGTAACCTGTGGTGCCTCCGGTGCACTGATATCCATTGTCGCTTGATCTCTGGATACCGGCGACTGATTTCCGGCGGCATCGATCAATGACACACGTACCTGAAGTAACTCTCCATCCGCTAAAGGCGTAAAAGCAACCGCCACGCGGCCATTATCAAGATCGCTTTGCTCCACCGATACTTCAAGGGTTTCCTGCGGCCCTGCAAAACTCACTCGATCACCTGCAACAGCCTGTGGAGGCAAAAGCGCAGAAACATCGATTAATCCGTTAATCTCTCCAGCTGCGATAAAGCCATTATCGTCGCTGTCCTCATCAATAGTTAATTCCGGTGCAGCAGCAGCCAGACCATCGACCAGTACGATAGACGCTGTCGCACTTTCACCCTCTGAATCACTAACCTGGTATTGAACCGGTGTGACCTGGCCAGAAGAATTCGGTGACGGGGTGAAGCTGATTTTGTCCCCTGCAATAATCCATAAGCCTTCGCCATTGATTCTCAGTGCTTTTAGATCACTCGACAAAGTTGATCCGGCGGGATACAAGGCCAGATCAGCTATCCATATGAGACTGCCCACATCAAGAGCGTTGTCGTCAGTATCATTATCGAGCACATCTATCGCCAGCGTCTGGTAGCTTGCGATAGTTGCACTATCGTTATTTGCCACAGGCGCTACATTGCCAGCAGTTACTGTCAGTGAAAGTGTCGTACTGTCAGTTCCACCGTTACCATCACTTAGCTGATAACTTACCACCGGTACCACGCCGCTATAGTTAGCCGCCGGTATAAACTGATAGCCACCATCACCGTCAATCGTAAGTTCACCCTCGGCCAGGCTGACCGAACTATTCACCGTGTAAGTGGTGACACCGACTGAAATCGAATCCACAGTAAGAATATCTGTATCAACACCCACGTCGATATCAGTATCATTGCTCAATAGCCCGCTACTGGCCGGCACGATCAGAGTAACGTTTTCACCAGTCGCATTACTATCAGGCACGCCAACCGGATCATCATTAATATTATTGAAAACGACATTATCGAAAGCGACTGGTTCAAATAGAATCGAGGTTTGTCTGGCAGCATTTCCGTCAACACCCAACCGGTAATTAAAGCTGGGCAGTTCATTCACCCCTAACGATACCACTACGGCAGTATTCGTCACTGACACAGGGGCATAGCCGGGGCCCCCACCGGTGACTTGAACAGTTCGGGGGGTGGTTACAGAAACAGCCACATCGGTATTCGTTTCAACGGAATAGTCTGACACGTTAAAATAGGTATCAAACTCAGTGGCGGAATCCAAATCAAGTGCGCTGAATACACCGCTGATCAATGCCGATTCGGTTGTGCCACTTTGAAAAAATGTGATTTTAAACTCGACAAAAGATCCAACCGTATCACCATCGATTTCGGTTTGAAGCGCGCGTGCCACACCAGCAGGCTGATCCAGCTGAACAATAGTGGCAGAGTTCAGAGCCACTACCTCAACCAGCGCGTCCATATCAGCGGCAACCGAAGCATAGCGATAGATTGCACCCTGTTGCAGGTCATTACCTGACACCAGTACAGCGGGCCCGGTAAAATCGAAAGTGGATTGCGCCTGGGCAGTTTGCATTATCGCAAACCAGACACTGACGATGGCCAGTCCTTTAAGCAAAGACGAGGATAAGGATCTGAAATGCATGCGCTGAGCCACTCGGTGAGTATTATTTCACTTGATCAACAATCACAACGGGGCACCAGTGAGGTGCCCCTGAGTGCTAACTATGGAAGGGTACGAAATTCCACACGTCGGTTCAGCAGCCGACCATCTTCAGTCGCGTTATCCGCAATCGGTCGGGCTTCACCGTAGGCTCTCGCCTGTAGTCGATCAATATCAATCCCCTGCGCTATCAGGTAACGAACTACTGATAGTGCACGCGTTCTGGAAAGCGCGAGGTTAGCGCTTTCACCACCACGGTTATCTGTATGAGCTTCGATAGACAAACGAACCTCTGGAAACCCGCTTAGCGTACTGACCACGTCGTCCAGAGTGGCGCGTGCCAAATCGGTGAGAGTGTCTGAACCAGACAAGAAGTTAACTCCTTCGATGACACCGTTAAACATCTCACAGCCCACGCTGTTAACAGGCGTGCCCTGTGCGGTGTCCGGACAGTCATCCAGGCTGTTTGTAATACCATCCGCGTCTCTATCATTCGCGTCTATTGAAGTATCTGGCACAACCGGCAAATCCAGTGTGACAGGTAAATCAGGTATGGCTGGCAAGTCAGTGAGTTCAGGTAACTCCGGTAGCTCAGGTAACTCGGGCAGTGAAGGTAATTCTGCTGCAACCGGCGCAGGCGGCAACGTCGTTACGGGGCTTGGTGCCGGCAGAACTGGAAGTTCCGGTTCGCTACTGAGTTCGACTGGCTGTCGGCCACCAAAGCGATACAATAGCGATAACCCTGCATATTCGGCATCAGTGTCATAGCGAATAAATTCCGCTCTCGCCGCCAGTCCTAACGACAGACCATACTCTAAACCGACACCCGCAAGAACCTGGAAATCGTTGGCTCGTGTGTAAGTCACATTGCCGTTGGAATCGTTTTCCATTTGCCCGGCGCCCAATCTGCCATAAACAGATAACCCGGAGCGCGAATCCAGACCATCAGAATCGAGGTATTCATCGTCGGCAAGACCGTTCCATAGATAGTACAACGCACTTAGCGAGCCTTCGGCGTAGCTAATCTCGGAAGTTGCTGCGGCTTCATCTCTCAATGATGCACTGCCAAGCTCGGCATACTGAAGCTCAAAGGTAAACCTGCGAGTCAGATCAACACCCGCGAATACGATTCCGCCAGTGTCCGTGTCTTCGTCCACAATGAAGGTGGTACCTTCAGTGCGAGGCGATAGCGTTGAACTCCCTGCTCCACCACCAAAATAAAACTTCTTCTGAAAGTCAGAACCCCAGCCGCCGGTTTGAGCCGCGGCACCGCCCGCCATGACTACTGCCCCTGAAATCAGTAAATAGGAGCCAATTGTTTTCGTTTTCATTTTTCTCAATACGTCCCGATTTGTCGTTTTCTAGTTTTTAGGCAGGTAACAGTGACCGGGATAACGATGACGAGGAACACCTTATCTCGCTGAGCAGTTGATAATCAGTCACCTGCGCCACGCTACTGTTGCCTTACAGGGTTCCAAAGACGCTGCAGCTAAAACACCTCTGCAGCCAATGTCTATGCGCGTATCAGGCGCATTCGGAACCCGTTTTTTCTTTATTCAATAGTGAGTATAGACGGGTGTCAGAGAATCGCTTTGTTGACTGCAAAAAGGATAATAATGTGGCACGGCAGATCAGCTGCCAGACCCGTCGTAATAGAAAAGGCATAACAGACGCATGATAAACTCAGCAAAAGATGACCAGACTTCGTGATGAACAACATCGGGCAACCATTTTGCAAACTTACACCCTTCGTTCCGCTGCAACTGATCAATCAAAGTGATTCACTGGCTTACCGCGATCCCCCAACTGCTGCAAGCTGACAGCCCTTTCGTTATTGCCACAGTCTGGGCTATCGACGGGAGTTCCCCTGATTCCGTCGGCGCACGACTGGTCATCACGCGGGAATCTTGTTTCGGTCAGTTGCAATCTACCCACCGGCAACAAACCCTTATTGCGCAATCTCGTGAAATTCTTGCAAAGAGTCATTGCGACCTACTGAAAAAAGAATATCCACTGGGGCATATCGCCGGCACCACGAACGGATTTAGCACAGTGGTGTATGAAAAATTCTCCGCTCCCTACCCCGACTGGTTATTGTCGCTTGAAAAAAAAATTCAAAAGAACACCAGGGTCGAACTAAACAATACAATTACGGATCGATCCTCTGATATCAGTTCAGTCTGGGAGATACTCATTCCCGGGCCTTCCCGGCCAACAAAATCCGTAAAAACCCACGGGAAAATCAGCCAGAGCGGTCAGTCGCAGACACTTTCCGACGTTGTGAAACTCAGCGAATTCAGCGTAGCGGTTATCGGTGACAGCGCGGTTGCCATGGCTCTCATTGAACAACTAGCCCTTCTTCCCATAAATACTCTGTGGCTATCGGAGCAGGCACACCCAAGCCACGCATCGGCACTACATCAACAAAAAATCAGTGACCAGACAATTGATGCGTTGCCCGAAAACACGCAGATAGCAATTGCTACAAAAACCCATGAACTCGATATTAGTTGTTGTTATCGCGCCTTGCTTAATAAGAAGCCTGGTTACATCGGTTGCCTGGGATCTATAAAGAAATCAGCGGTGGTAAAGAATCGGCTGAAGGAAATGGGGATCAGAGATGAACACCTGGAACAGCTCATCATGCCGATTGGTCTGCCCGCTATCACTGGAAAGCACCCTGCGATTATTGCCGCTAGTATCGTGGCGCAGCTTCTATCACTTGATAACCACTATTTTTCAGCCTGATCAAAATATTGCAATGCACGAGTAATCCCCACCAGGGAGAAAGTTAATATGGCGCTGGACTGATCGGGCTTTAGCCACTCAATTTCAACAGTCCCGCCTGCTCTTAAGCGCGTCACGACTGATTTGGCCCGTTGCCCGCTCGCGAGCACTAGACCACGATTGACTTCAATGAGGTTATCAGGTGCCAACACCTCTGTTTTATCTGAGTTATCAATCGACCAAACCATCTTACCTTCGATACGATGGCTTTCTGTTGTTGGAATTAATCGAACCCGCCAGCTATTCTGCGATGACCGATCAACAACAATTTGCCACTCACCTTCAGACGAGTATTCAACCTGCGTTTGCGCGCGGCAAACACTCAATTTATCGACAGCACACGCCGAATTCCAGTTGCTGAAATAACCATATAAAAAACCCGCATCACCCAGATCATCCACCGTGACGGCTGGCGGGCCGGGGTCGTCAGCACGACTGTCTTCACCATCAGCCAGATCGTCTTCCGACAGATCGTCAGCATCATCCACTACCAATTCAACACGCTCCGCATTACTGACAGACGAAGGCTGACAGTCCAGTTCAAGAATCGGTCGCATAAGATTGAAAGACCCCACGTTCAAAGTGGCGACAAAATCTGATCCAGGGCCACTGGTTTCCGGTGGTTGCCTGCGACCACGCAGCTCAACGTATACAATCTCGAGGTTTTCACTGGCGATATCGTCATACCGCCTTTCAAGCGCCTGCAGAACTTCATCTGACCCGGTCACCCACCAATCCTGGCGCCGATCACAGGATTGAAAGTTTCCACCAGATAGAGTCCGAAGGTAATACCCGCGATACGATTCCCCGGCGCTATCAGAGGCTTTTTTCTCCGCCAATAACCGTCGCAACTGCAACACCTGTTGGCGGTTCAGGGCTATTTTGCACGCAAGCCGATAAGCAACAGTACTATCACGAACCGATATTCCAGCTTCCCAATCGCAACGCTGATCACGATACTCACGGAATAACACAGGGACAGATTCAAACAACACAGCCGGCGGTGCTGTGTCCTGCAAAGTCGCAGAGCCGTTTTCTATGGTTGGATCCTTTTCATCCAGATTAATCACCCGCGCATTTGCAGGAACTGGCAGATTTCCGAGCGCATCACCACTGACAATAGCGATCACTTTACTATCGGTTTCAGCCCCGGCATCGGCGTTATCGGCGTCAGCAGTGCTCACAGGTTCCGGCGCAATCACCTGTTCAGTGACCGGCTCCCGAGCATCATCGGCCAACACTTGCTTCCAGCTTTGCTCGATTTCAATCAGGGCATTATCAGATTGTTGCCATAATAGAGTCAGGCATTCGCTGAATCCTGATTGATCCAGAGTCTGATCTCTACATTCGCTGAGCGGCACCGATGGATTAGCGCTGACATTCTGCAGCAGCCCGGTGGCCAGCAGCAGTAGCGATAGATTCAGTTGTTTTGCCAGTCGGGTCATTGCGCGAGGCCGTTATAGTCAAAAGTCTGACGAGAGTGTAAATCAATTCCTGTCCGAACGATCCATTGCAAAACAAATGAGAATACTTTCATTGTGGTCAGGAATAATAACTTACACATTTGCTAGTCTCGTGGAGGTTTGTATAGGTTAGGCTACACTTAGTATTCATAAGAAGAGTCTGATCAACAATAATCAGTGTTAGCTGCCATCATTCTTTGTGTTGGCTGTGTCGAGACCGCGATCGACGCCAGGTTAGCTACCATCAAATAAGAATAAAGAGACATGTAATGCAATCTAACCGAACCACACCGTCGCGCGCGGCAGGCGTTGGCACCACTCTGTCGCTATTGCTACTGGGTATTTTACTCATTTTAGCAGCGCTTTACTTTTGCCTGACGCAACTTCGACCTTCAATCGAAGCGGATCTGTCTGACAGAGTGACCGCATCCCTGACTGAAGCGGGCATCAATACGGCCAGCATTACAGTGGAAGGCCAGGATGTCACTCTCTGGGGCAGTCTGCCTGATCGAGAAACACGCGCCCGCGCCGAACAGATCGCATCTGATGTCTACGGTGTGGCCACTGTCTACAATGAATCAACCATCGACGGTGAAGTTCGCAATTCAAAGCAAACCGCTACTGAAGAAGCACTCGCACCAGCAACGAAACCAGAACTAATCGTGGACAAAGATTCTTCGCAAACCAATGACGCAAGTGCTGCTGTGAGCGACGCCACCACCGAACAGGATCTATCACCGTCGACACTGGATATAAATGTGGTAGACGGCTTTGCAACGGTACAGGGTATCGTACCGGATGAAGAATCTATCACCCGGATCAACAGTGCATTATCCGGCAAGTTCGGACGCATCAATGTTGAAGACGATATGTCTACCTATGTAGATTCTGCGAACCCGCAATGGCTGGAAGCAGCAATATTCCTTATCGATAAAATGGATGATATCGACAACCCTACACTGAAAATCACTCAGAATAAGGCCGTGTTCGGCGGCGTGGTGTCATCAGAAACAATGGGCACTCAAAAAACAGCGTTGGCCGAACGACTGTTAGGCCAGTACTTGACCGTCTCTTCAGATTTCACCATCGGCAGCACTGAAAGCAGACTTTCCACGCCTGCCAGCACAGACAGAACGGTATCGAAGCGACCTGCATCGCTTAAGATCGTCGGCACCGAGGGTGACGTCAGGCTGAGTGGCACAGTCAGTTCAAAACGCGAAGCCAGCAACCTGCGCGGTGATATGACTAACCTTTTTGGTAATGACTATCTCGACGAATTAGTAATTGACGAGAGCGTCGCGTCTGCCGACTGGCTCAATGAAGCAATGATCGTTACAGCCAATGTTAAATCGCTGGATGATTTCTCCGTGAGTGTTAATAGTGGCCAGCTGCTTCTCAGCGGCGATGTTACCGATAGACTGTTCGGACAGACCCTTGCCAGTGCCGCCGCGGAAATAGCCGGTGACAAGCTGAATATCGTTAACGACTTTAATGCTGTTGTAGAAAGACCCTTAGTCCTCACCGGGGAAGAGCTACTGGCTCAGCAACTTAAAAGCGAGCTCGATGCACTCAATACCAGTGATATTGTTTTCAACAAAGGCAAAACCACCCTCACCGCAGAAGCGACCCGTATTCTCGATCAGGTGGCAATTACGATATTGAGTTACCCCGGCCAGGTGGTTGAAATCTCCGGACACACTGACAGTTCCGGCGACGCCCTGGCAAACCTTGAACTAAGTAAAAAACGTGCGATTGCCGTTCGTGACTATCTGCTTGAACAAAATGTTCCAGACGGTCGACTTCGACCAATCGGCTATGGCGAAACAAAACCTGTTGCGGACAACGAGACTCGAGAAGGTCAGACCGCAAATAGACGAATAGAATTCAACCTTTAGTGGAGTCCCGTTAATGTCCTCTTTATCATCATTGAGTCCGTCTCTGATGTATCTACTTACAAAGATGCTGATTTGGCTTGCTCTGGCGGGGCTTATCGGTCTATTGATCGGCTGGGCTATCGGCAAACTTGGTCATCAACGTCGTTCTCGACTGGTTGAAAATGACTGGCGTAATACCCTGGCCGATACCGAGGAAGACCATGCACGAGTCGTTTCCCGTTTTAAAAAATCAAACCAGGCCCTGGACGACGAAAACAATAATCTGCGTACAAAAATCGCTGCTTTAAATTCAAAGATCGATAATAACCGTGAAGATGTAGAACGTTCAAAGTTGCAACATCAGCAACTCAATACGCAACTGGAAAGTGGACAAGCTGAAGCACAAACATTCCAGAAGCAGGTTAATGAAGAACGCGCCAAGAATCACAAACTGCAGAACCTGACCAAAGCATTGAAATCTGCGTCAGATGAAAAAGACCGCAGACTTCAAACGTTAACTACTGACCTTCAGCATAACAAAGAGCAATTGCTTACACTAAGCTCAGTCGAAAACGACGACAGCTACATTGCCCTGCAAAAAGAAGTTCAGGAATTAAGATCTGCCAATCGTGAAAATGCAGACTTACGCCAACGTGTTGCTACAGAAACACGGGAACGGGAAGACTCTCTTTCTGAGTTATACCGCTTACGCCAACAAACAGAAACGCTGGAAAGAGAGCGTGAGGAATTTCGACTATGGTCTCTAAAGCTGGAACAAGAGCAAGCCGGCTTTGATGATCGAGTACAGATGGCTGTTGGTGAAGCGCTGAGATATCAGGGCACAGATGCTAATGACATGGAACTTGAGGTCGCACGCTTACGACCAATGGTGGATTCGCTTAACCAGGAAGTCGATCGACTCAAGCAAGATAACCGGCAAATACAAATCAGCCATGCAGCTAAGCCCGCACCGCTTCTGACCAGCCCCAGTGCACAGGTGCAGGAACTGCAATCTGAATTAAATGAAATCGGCTTTGAACGTGATCAGCTTCGAACACGACTGGCAGACCAGGAGCGCCAAACCGCTTCACTGAATACACAGCTATCCGGTGGCAACCACTACCCCACCGACGCTGCTGATTTACGGCGACAATTAGCACAGGTATCTGCAGAAAAAGGCATCATGGCAGCAACCATTGAAGAGCTACAACAACGTCTCCGGTAGCGACGGGCTACTTTAAAAACCGTCACTGAAACAAAAAAAGCCCCGTCATACTGGTGTATCGCGGGGCTTTTTTTTGGCTTGAAATCAGCCTCGAATAAAGAGGCCGGTATTCAAAACATTAAACAGAAATAGATGGTCACCGCTACCCCGCTGTTTCTTCTACGATCAGTCGGTTTAATACTTCGATCAACGCCGGGTAAGAACCTGCGATAGAACCGCTGGTTCTGTACTTACCGTTAACGATCACAGTGGGTACCGCCGAAATTCCGACATCCCTCGCCTTTTGAATCGACTGGCGGATTTTTGCGTCCACAGCAAATGACTTCATGGTTTTTTCGAAAAGCTCTCCGTCGATCCCAAGCGTTTCTGCAAATTTCGCGATATCTTTGGGCTTGCGCATCGCTTTCTTATCTTTGTGTATGGCGTTAAACATTGGCTCATGAAACTGATCCAGTACCCCTAATACTTCTGCTGCATAAAAAGCCTGGGAGTGAATTTTCCACGCGGGGTTTAAAGGCGGGGCCATAGTAATAAATTCTACATTCTCAGGCTTGTTCTTTGCCCACTCACTGATGTGTGGTTCGAACTGAAAGCAATGTGGACAGCCGTACCAGAAAAACTCGATGACTTCGATTTTTTCAGGGTTAGCGGTTCGTTGCGGAGCTTGCAGCGTTTCATACCCCTGCTGTGCCTGCGCTACACCCACCGCCATATTGGCGGATACCACAACTGCGAGCATTGCCAGCAATTTGACCGTACTTGTTTTAAGGGCTCTAAGTGTCATTTTTTACTCCGAACTGAAATGATAGTGGTTATGGCAGTTTGACTGAACATGCAGAGATATTGACAGACCAACACTGAATGATCCCTTTATCACTGAAGGGATCACATCAGAGGACACCAATGCTTGCGTTAGTGCAAACCCTGGATGTAATTTCCAAGTGCCGTAATTTCTTTATCAGACAATCGCTCAGCTACCATGCGCATCATCTTATTGGCATCATTGGCTCTGGCACCAGAGCGAAATCCCTGCAGGGCTGCAACAATATAGTCGGCGTTTTGACCGCTGAGGGCAGGAAACTTTGCCGCATCGTTACCACCGCCATCCGGGCTGTGACAGCTTAAACAGGCCGGCACGCCGATCGCAGCGATTCCACCGCGGTAGATATTACGCCCGAGCTCTAAGCCTTCTGCGCTGGAAACACCTTCTGCCGCTGGTAGTTCAGAATAAAAGGCCGCCAGATCGTTCATTGCCTTTTCATCCAGCGCAGCCACCATGCCGGCCATAATGGCATTTTCGCGGGCGCCCGATTTAAATTCCATCAATTGCTTGACCAGATAGGGGGCACCCTGCCCGGCCAGGTTAGGATAGGTTTTGATTGCTGCGACGCCATCAACACCATGGCACCCGGCACAGACAGCTGAACCGGCTTTACCCGCCGCCGCATCACCATGATTGAGGGTTGCCTTCACTTCTGCTGCGGGAGCAGATTCACTTTTGGTCTCACTGGCAAAGCCTGCACCGACGTAACATACCGAGGTCAGCATGGTACAAAGAGACACAACGAACAATGATTTACGCATCATCACACCTGAATTTATCCTGTGGGGAAATAGCTTCAACGAAACGATGAAGCACATAAGAATTACCGCCGGTATTGTAACAAATCCCGGGCAATGATTCCGAGCCTGTTAAGCTGTAAGCAATCACACTGGCAGCATCACATCCATGTCCAATCCGATCTATTTTCAAACAACGTTCAGCACGAGTGCCCATACGCTTGATCAGTTGCCCGAGGACAGCTTGGTGGAAGTGGCCTTTGCAGGTCGATCAAACTCCGGCAAATCCAGTGCCATTAACGTGATCACTAGAAACAAGAAGCTTGCGCGTACCAGTAAAACACCGGGCCGGACTCAACTGATAAACCACTTTCTGGTCACGCAGGGTCGCTATCTGGTTGATTTACCGGGCTATGGGTATGCCAAGGTATCTAAATCTCAAATAAAACATTGGCGCACTACCCTGGGCGGGTATCTACTGAATCGAGAACCGTTGCGTTGCCTGGTCATTGTGATGGATATTCGTCACGCGCTATCAGACCACGATTGGCGTTTGATTGAATGGGCTATGCAAGGCAATACAGCGCTGCATTGTCTGCTGACTAAAAGCGATAAGCTGGGAAACAATGCCGCTAGAGAGGCCTTGATGGCAGCAAGCAACACGCTCGAAAAAGAGGGCGTCGCCTGTACGATGCAATTGTTTTCTGCGCTAAAAAAAACGGGCGTCGATGACGCCCATGAAGTCCTTGATATGTACTTGACCCCGGACCCGGAAGATTAATTCGAGGGTTTCACCGGCGGAATTAACAAGTAACGAAATGTCCGATAGATCAGATACAGGAACAACAGCGGAAAGATAATCGTTTGCAGTAGAAACACCACAATAAGGTTCACTGCGTGCTCACTGACATTCTCTGCAGAATTGCGATAGTCCTGAAGCATTCCATCAAAATCAAATTTGCTGGTCATCGAACTGACCAGATTTTTCGCTTTCTGACGGATCGTGTCAGCAGGTGGTTCGGGATTGGATGTGCGGGTGCTGATCTCACGAATACGCTCACTGGCAACCTCTAGCTCCTGGGACGACATTTCAAACCGTGGTTCGAGGAATTGCCGGTAAACCCAATCATTGGCGAGAGATCCAATGGGTATTAAAAACCTAAGTAGAAGCATGATCAGCAGCAATCGGCTGGCAAACGTCGCCAAAGCTGCCGCTTTTCCAGACTGCATCTTGGTTAATAGCCAGAAAACAGCAGCGCCGGCCAGCATAATACTGATGCCGATCCAGCTGCTGACCTCGAGGAGGATTTTCTGAATCCCCAAAGAACTGGTCGCTACCAGCATCACCCATGAAAAGCGCTCCACCAGATCATTGATCGGATCAAGGATTTCACCCGGTGAAAAATTGACCCCGACTCCGGCAGGCTGAACCGCAAATTCGGTTCCTTGCGCCACTGAAATCACCCCGTTAAGCGTACGCGCCAGTCCAAACCCGATTAAAGCACGGGTCATCGCACTATCTATTTGCGACTCACTGGAATGATCAATCGGCTTCATAAACGAAACCGCCACCATCAATGCCACCGCCAGAGCCATGAGTGAGTATTTTACCCAACCAGTGAACTTAAATTCCGGCCACGAAAACCTGCGCTTCGGGGGTGATTGAACGGGATGCCTTGTGGTTAGCTCAGCATCCGGTTGTCGAACAGGCTGGCGACGCGGCTCAGGGGAGTATGGTTGACGCCCCTCGTTGGCGGCCTGACCCGAGGCCGACACAGACAATGCGGCACGATCAATCGCAACTCGCGTCGCAGAAGGTTGTGCGCTTTGCTTACGTCGTCGCCGTGGCTCAGTCGTGTCGTTTCTAGTTCTGGCACCAGGCGCAGGATTGGCTGTGCTTGTACCGGGACGCGGACGTGAACGCGACACGGTATCAGCCGAGCGGTGGTCTGATCTCATTGTCTCTCTGCTGCAATATCTGAAAAATTTGCTGTCAGCTAAATAGCGGTTATGCCAACAGCCTGGTAGAGCTCCTTCAAAAACTGGCTGCTACGCTCGCGCGCTTTCTCTGCACCTTGTTCCAGTACTTTTCCAATTTCATCCGGCTCAGCCATCAGTGCCTCGTACTTTTCGCGTGGCTCTTTCAGGATTAAGTTTAGATGTTCAAATAAATATTGTTTCATTTCTCCCCAGGCAATCCCGTCGCTGTACTGGCGACGGACATCCTCAGTTTGCTCAGGGCTTGCAAACGCGCGGTAAATCTCGAATAAGGTGTTGCCGTCAGCCTCTTTCGGCTCACCTGGCTCCTGCGAGTTCGTTTTTATGCGCATTATCAGCTTGCGGAACTGTTTTTCGGGCGCAAACAACGGAATGGTGTTGTTGTAACTTTTACTCATCTTACGACCGTCCAGCCCCATCAATACAGAAGTTGTTTCATCAACTTCGGCTTCCGGCAGGACGAAGTGATCGCCATAATGATGATTAAATCGCTGCGCGATATCCCGTGCCATTTCAATATGTTGGATCTGATCCTTGCCAACCGGGACTTTATGCGCCTTGAACATCAAAATATCTGCGGCCATCAACACGGGGTAACTAAACAATCCCATGGTTATCCCTTTGTCAGGATCTGGAGAGCCTGACTCCTCGTTTTCCTGAACGACCGCCTTGTAGGCATGGGCACGATTCATTAACCCTTTCGACGTTTGGCAGGTTAAAAGCCAGGTAAGTGCCGGAATTTCGGGGATATCTGACTGGCTGTAAAACACCGCCCGATTTGTGTCTAGCCCCAGCGCTATCCAGGCAGCCGCAATTTCTAAGCGAGATTGCTTCAGGGCTGCCGGGTCATTGCCCTTAATCAGGGCATGCAGATCAGCCAGAAAATAGAAATTTTCTGTATCAGAGCGTTGACTGGCAGCAATGGCAGGACGAATCGCTCCCGCATAATTACCCAGGTGCGGCGTACCACTTGTGGTGATTCCGGTTAAATAAACCTGTTTCATCCAGGCGAATTTCTCGTGTAAGTGTTGTATTACTGCCTATACATATTACCAGCAGTACACAAAATTGTTGTTAAAAGACAAGCCTCTACATCCACCTTTTATTACGAATTCTACATAACCGGCCGTTATTGATCGGGAAATGCGCAAAAAAGTGAATTTATTGACGCCGCTTAACTTTTTACAAAAATAATTGCTCGTTTATTACCGAACGGATTAGCCGTGCCGATACCTCATGGATGAGGGGCAATAGTCCACTTTGTAAAAAATTTGATACATTGCATCGAGCCTACAACTCTACTGCTATAACTGATCAATAGAATTTTCACTCTATTAAGCTGGTTGTAATTGTTCAGAGAGTAAGCTCGGGCCCGCAACTGGCTTTTCGATGGTAGTGCGATCCACCAAGACGGAATGAACAAGAATACACCAAGTCATAGACGATCAGTGAAACAACAAAAGGTAGCCATCGTACACGATTGGCTTCCCGTTGTTGGCGGCGCTGAGCGTGTGCTCGAACAACTGGTGAATCTGTATCCCGATGCAGATTTGTTTACGCTGTTTGATTTTCTCTCCCGGGAAGATGCTCCATTTCTGGCCGGAAAAACCGTCAACCGCAGCTCGCTGCAGAAAATCCCGTTTGCAGAAAAGTTCTACCGTCACCTTTTGCCGTTGTTTCCGTTCGCCATAGAGCAGTTCGACCTGAGCAGTTACGACCTGGTGATCTCCTCAAGTTCTGCGGTCGCCAAAGGGGTGATTACCGGTCCGGATCAATTGCACATTTGCTATTGTCACTCCCCGATGCGGTACGCGTGGGATCTACAAGAGCAATACCTGCAACAAACCGGTTTGAAATCAGGCTTGAAGTCGATGTTTGTGCGCTATGTGCTGTACCGACTGCGAATCTGGGATGTAATCTCGTCAAACCGGGTAGATTCTTATATCGCAAATTCCGGCTACATTAAAAATCGGATTAACAAGACATACAGGCGAGACGCGCAGGTTATTCATCCTCCGGTCGACATTAATCGTTTTACCGCACAGCCTGCCAAAGAAGATTTTTATCTGGCAGCGTCCAGACAGGTCCCTTACAAGCGAATCGATCTTATCGTTCGTGCGTTCCGCGAAATGCCGGATAAAAAACTGGTAGTCATCGGGGACGGGCCTGAGCATAAAAAAATCAAGGCGCTGGCGGGTCCCAATGTCGAAATTCTGGGGTATCAGAGTGATGCAGTGCTGCAGGATCACCTGTGCCGTGCAAAGGCATTTATTTTCACAGCCCAGGAGGATTTCGGAATCCTGCCGGTCGAAGCTCAGGCTTGTGGCACTCCGGTGATCGCCTATGGCCGGGGCGGTGCTTGCGAAACGGTGCTGGACAAAATCACTGGCTTACTCTTTGAAGACCAGACAGAAGCCTCACTGATTGATGCGGTGGCACGATTCGAGCGACTTTATCCGAACTTCCGCTCTGATGTGATTCGCTCACACGCGGTGGGTTTCTCAACCGAGAGATTCCGCGCCGAAATTTCAAAACACATCGAGCGTGAGTTAACCAAAAGGGCGAAGTCAGCAATCCAGCCAAAAGCCCCCGACGGGCTGGAGAACATGCGGAAATTTTCCCGCTAATGAGGCAAACTCAGGTTTCAGGCTGAATCGGTCTGTCCCTTCCATCAATGTGTCATCCACGACTGTCGATTTATGGATGAACACCCTTAGGCGAGATCAGTAAAATTTTTAAGGCACTTGGCGCAACCTTCAGTGGTGCACTCGTTACTATGGTGTGCCATTTCTTTACCCTTATGGTGCTTGCCAGAATACTGGACAAGGAATCCATGGGGCTGTACTTCATCGCCTTGATGGTCACTTTTTTACTGAAGTTACTGAGTGATCTGGGTGTCGACCTGGCTTTCGTCAAGCAGTATCCGGAAGAGACAACCCAGGGTAAAAACAATCTTCTTCGTAGCGCTATCGCCATCAGAGTGGTTTCCTGCTGTCTGGTGTCGGCGTTGTATATGGCGATAGAAGCAAGCGAACTTGTTTCATTTATTAATCTGATCTCACACCTGACCTTTCTAACGCTCGCCTTGTACTGGCTGCACAGCTTTCGAGAGCTTTTTCTACGATTGCTGCAGGCGACTCAGAAATTCAGTATCTACGCAGGAACCCAGGTGCTTGCAGCTGTGCTGAAATCGGTTCTGGTGTTTGGACTCATCGCCCTTGTTGAAGCAGGTGTTGGCGTCAGGGAAGTGTTGATCGTTGAGATAATCGCATTCGTGGCTTCGATCCTGTTTGTGGCGTTCAAAATCAAAGATCTGTTAGTTGACGCATTGAAGGCACGTTTCGGCGGCGGCAAAGACATCCTGCGTTTCGGCTATCCACTTTATCTGAATGCCTTGCTTAATCTGGGCAACGAACGGGTATCACAATATATTGTCGCGGGTATAGGCGGCCCGCTGGCGATGGCATATTTCGGGATGGCCGAAAGACTGTCTGACGCGGGCACGCGTCTCTTCGAATCTTTCGTCAATGTTTATTATCCCACTCAAACAAGCCATTTCGCTGAAAAAAACACGGAAAAAGCACAAGAGCTCGCTGACCGTTCCATGTTATGGATCGCTTTTATTATTGCCAGCGGAATTGTCGGGTTCACCATACTGCGCGAACCGGTCATTATCATCTTCTTCACTGAAAAATACCTGAGTGTCGCGAACGCCGCAGCGCTGTTCTTCGGTGTATTACTACTGCGCTCGCTTCAAACGCTTATGGGGTATTTCGGCGTTGCTGCCGGAGAAAAATTTCTGCCAGTTAAAGTTAGTCTGGTATCGAGCGTTGTTAATATTTTGTCCTGCTACATGCTTTTCAAAATGTACGGCTACCAGGGCGCAATTGCTGCTCTGGTGATCACTCAGTTGCTCATGAACATCTTATATTTTGTGTGGTTGAAAAAAAGCGGATTTATACTCACCGTAAAGCCTGTGATTATTATCACCGTGTCTTGCGTCGCCGCGATTGTGGCCGTTTACCTCTTGAACAACCATTTCTTCTTCAGCCTCTTTATATTCCCCGCATTTGTGTTCGCCTGCCTGTCTCTGATACCAGATTTACGAAAAGACACCACAATAGGCTGGTCAAAAGTTAACACTATGATCAACAATCGAACGCAAGCAAGTAAAACTAAAAACGCATAATTAATGACGATGCTATGAAAATACTTTTTCTCACTCCTCAACTACCGTACCCATTGAACAATGGCGGCCTGATTCGGGTTCACCATATTATGGCCAATCTTGCCTCCCGGTATGATGTCACATTAATTTGCATGGAACCCAGGGAAGAAAATCAGGAAAAAGGCATCAAGGTCATTGAATCTCTGGGGGTCGAAGTACAGACCATTCCCGTTTCACACGGCCAGAAAAAAGAAAACAAACGCTACTACCAATTAAAGTCACTATTTACTAATAAAACCTATCAGTACTACCAGTATTACTCCACAGAGATGCAGGCTGCTATCACAGCGCGACTCGACACTGGCGAATACGACCTGGTGGTCGTTGAGTTCTCACAAATGGGTTACTACGAATTTCGTTCTGACATACCCAGCTATGTTGACCAGCATAATGTTGAGTACGAGATTATGCAGCGCACCTATGAAACAGAGCGCAGCCCGCTTCGAAAACTACTGGCACGTTCTGAGTGGAAGAAATACCAGGAGCAGGAGATCAGCAACTGTGAAAAATTCACCGGTTGTCTGACTACGTCAGTTCGCGATGCCAGAATTTTGCAGGAAAGCTCACCCCAGTTGGAATGTCATGTTATTCCAAACGGTGTAGATAGCGATTTTTTCAAAGCGCGGGATTCAGCGATTGATCCTAACCTGATTCTGTTCACAGGCACGATCAGCTACTATCCGAACACAGAAGGAATACTCTGGTTCCATAAAAATATCTGGCCACTGATTAAAAAGCAAAAACCAGAAGCAAACTTCTGCATAGCCGGCAAGAGCCCTCCACCGGAAATTACCAGCCTTGCCGAAGCCGACTCCCAAATTACAGTGACCGGCTCTGTCGATGATATGCGTGACTACTATGCACGCGCCGCTGTAGTGGTTGTCCCGCTTCGAGTCGGAGGTGGTACGCGATTAAAAATTCTTGAAGGAATGGCAATGGAAAAGGCCATTGTCTCCACGACGCTTGGCGCTGAAGGCATCAATCACACTGAAGGTAAGAATATCCTGCTAAGGGATACACCCGATGATTTCGCTGATGCGGTGATCAACGTGATGGACAATCCAGAATTACGCGAAGGTATGGAAAAAGCAGGCCGTACGCTAGTCGAAGCACAGTATGACTGGAAAGCTGTGACAGCCAGCTTGTGCGATATCTTTGAATCACGACACCATAAAGAAGACAAGGCAGCCTGAAAGGAATAATTGCCGCAAGGGATTGCGGCAATTAGTTATTGCCGTATAGCTCGACTGATTCGCTACCGACTATCGCAGTTTTCAATTTCACTATATTCCTGACTAGCAAAAGGTACCATTTTGCATATCGCTTTTTACCAAACGGTAGAGAGATCAGAGTCAACACCCCTGCCCCGGCTATTTGCGCCAATACAAAAAGACCGGTTTTAACAAACGCGACACCGCTTTGTTTTGACCACAAATAATTCCAGTGTGTCTGCCCGATTCTTATGTTTTGCTTTTTCAGGTAATCAAGATTCAGGCGATGATCCTCTACTACTTCAGACACTATGGCATTATTATCAAATACCAGCTTTCCACCAGCTTTCGCTATTCGGTGAAAAAAATCTGTATCTTCCCCACCGGACTTACCGAAGATTGCATCAAACCTGAAACCTGCGCTGTTAACCCAGTGAGATTTCAATATTGCATTTGACGTCGCCCCTTTTTTCAACACAGTGCCAGTCGCGTGGTGATCCTTTCCAAACATATCACCGTCAGCAATCCACGCTGGTGACGAATCAGGGTAGATAACGTTTACTTTTCCAAACACTGCATCTGCGTCATACTGGTTAATCGCAGCTACCAGTGAGCTGATCCAATTTGTTTCTGCCCATTCATCATCATCAATAAAGGCCAAAAGATCCCCATTGGCTTTTTCGATACTTGTATTTCTAACTGCAGACAGGTTTCTTTCACCGTTCATATGATATTGAATGACAATATCACGCTCACGGCCATGGAACTCGTCACAAGTTGATTTCCCCGATTTCTCGACATCATTATCTACAACCACGATTTCGAGCGTACAACCCTCGGGTAACTGCTGAGCGTATAAGCTATCCAGTGTCTTGCGTAGCGTGTCCCTTTTATAGGTGCACATACATACAGATATCAACATAAGATTAAGCCGTAAGTTTCTGTTTAATTATTTTAGCCAATTCATAATTGGTGATATCGACTGGATCTGACAACACGTTATCCACCACCAGCTGATCGTAGTCTATCGATGGGAAATCATCTTCCGGCATTACAATAGACATTCTGTGGTTCTTAATTTCGCCGGCAATTTGCAACTGATGATCATCTGAAAACTCATTATGCACTGCTACTCTGGGCATAAAGACTGTGCGTTTTCTATATTTCAACATTAGATTCAGACTGCCGATTCCACAATGACTAATCACTAACGCACTTCGCCTGACCATATCTTCCATATCAGAACGACTGACTAATGGTTGAGCCACACCATTTTTTGGCGGCTTTACATTTCCGCAACTGCCATATTGTACAAACCACTCGCACCGGTCATCGTTATACATTGGATCATTCTGTATAGCGCTGTTCAGACGATCAAACGGATAATCATTCGTGCCCATGGTTACCAAGATCAAAGGCCTGGCCATGATATTCCGCTCCATTATGTTGACTAGCTACCGAAGGCCACTGACATAGAAACGAATCATAGAGACCAAATTTTTTTATCAGCTTTCCAGAGTTAGACAACTCTGTCACACGAGACATCGTGTCAAGGAATACAAACCTGGTACCGGTTATCTTTGCCAGAAGCGCGAAAGGCAGACAGATTGGCCCACCAGTGCTGAACATTGCAGCAGGCTTCTCACGAATAAAATACCGACAGGCCGTGAAAAAATTGAGCAGATGAATGATCGCATTATGCTGCGTGTCAGTGACGGTATAGATGCGTGCGAACTGACTTTCATCAAGCTGATTTTTATTAGTGACTAATATTAAATCAGTTTCTATCAGGCTGGTCGCACACATTGCCTGGGTAAGGTGCCCCCCTGACGAGGCAATTACCATAATCGATTGACTGCGAGCAAAGAGCTTCATCGTTAAACTAAACGGCTATCCGCTGGGTTGCGGCTCTGGATTACGCTTTGCGTCGCGAATCGCTCTGAAATTCGCATCCAAATTGGGTTTTCGTGCCTGCGTGTAGAGAATATTCATCATCGCTATGAGCATAATCACCCAGACAAAATGCAGGCCGTGGACAAAGGAGGTCTCAAGGCAGTTATGCAACATTCCATACGCGATTAATGAAGTAGAAACGGGATCCGACGCATTTCTGGTGACTACAAGAAAGACCCAGAATATCAGGAGCCAAACCACAGTGGGTATCACACCCAGCTCCATGCAAAGATCAACGAAGCCACTATGGGCAGTATGTAGAAAACGGTAGTAGCTCCATTTTATATCCAGTGCATCGGGGACATCGCCGACTCCCCAATACGCACCATAAGCAGTGCCGAACATCCAGTCCTTTTTCAAATCAGCCAACAGGTGATACCAGATCCCGGTTCTCCCGGTCAGTGCATCTTCCGGCAAAATACTCCGGTAAAAATCAATCGGAGCTTCCCCTATTCCGATTAGCGCCATGGGTATAAATACAATAATCAGCAGCCAGAAAGCAATCACAGTGATCGACACATACCTGACCAGGTGCTGGGAATAAAAAAGCAGAGGAATCAACAGCAGCAAAAAGCCCATTGGGGTCTTGGAACCGCTAAGTATTAGCAGTATGGTCCAGCCAACTCCGCACCACAGAGCATTTCTACGCTCGATAGGAGTTTCTGCATAATATCTATAGATGCAAGCTGAGATAAGAACAAAGGCCCCTGCTATGCCACCGAACTCGTTCTTGGACTGGTGCAAACCAGTGAACTTATTAAATACGTCAAACGATATCCACGGTACTAGTAAAAACAGCGCCTCGTAGATGAGCAGGAATACAGAAAAAAACTGCAGATAGCTGACAAATCGATTTTGCGACCGGCCTATCACAACAGCACCGGCGACCGCCGTGAACAGAAATATTTGACGCACCCCTCGCCGCAAGGTGTCGGATGGGGCATCAGACCAGAAATAGGACAATACCAGGAAAAGACCTAACAGCATGATGGGGAACAACACGCTCATATACGCACGCAAAAGATTCCGTGAACGCATAATGAAAATAATGCAGGCTATCGTAAATACAGGCAACAGCAACTGCTTCCACAGCGCAGCACCTGAGCTGACTATTTCAAGGCGTAAATCAAGATCCCGAGCGGTTAAGCCAGCCTTACTCCGAAGGTCTGGCGTAAAAGCCTTGGTCGTCCAACCTAGTAGAAGAAACAACGGTAACCCTTGCATGACTCGTCTGAGAAATTCAAACGAGAACCGCATGGGTGCGTTTCTATAGATCGCTGGTGTGAAGGTATTGTCCACTCTTTAAACCGCCCGTTGGCAAGCAGCCCTAGGTGTTACCGTAACTGTAGTAAGAGTAGTACGTTCCACCCATTTCCAGTTGATTCAATACAACACCGACCACTGGTGCTTCAACCCGTTGCAGAGATTGCATACACCGGCTGATGTGTTGAAATGGCGTTGATCTGGCGCGTATTGCATAAACCACGGCATCAACATACCCGGCCAGTACCAGAGGATCACTGACGGGCAGCACCGGTGGCGCATCCAGAATCACGTAATTGTATTTCTTCGCAGCTTCTTTTATGTGGCTCTGAAATCTGGGAGAACTAATCAGCTTCAGAGGATTCAGCGGCGTGAAGTTAGCGCATAAGAGATCAAGGTTATTATCGATACCGATGACACATTGCTCTAGCAATGCTTCAGCTGATAAAACTTCGCGCAGCCCCATATCGGTTTTATTGACACCAAACATGCTACTCACACCACGGGTGCGCAAGTCACAATCTATCAACAGTGTCCGCCCGACGTTAGCGTAGCTATAGGCCAGATGACCGGCAATCGTAGATTTTCCCTCACCAGCAATAGTGGACGTGACCATAATGGTGCTGTGTGGGCGATCCACCCGGTCAAGCATCAATCCGGTTCGGACCGTATTAACCGCTTCCTTAAATATCGCACCTTCTTTGGACCGATCAGCCTCGTCTTGTGAGTTGAGCACGACTGGTCGTACAAAACCTTTTTTGATGCTGGGCAATGATCCAAGTAGCGGCAAGCCAATACGCTGATCGACATCTTCCCCGTCACGGATACCAGTGTTGAATAACTCACGCATGATGTAGTAAAGAATCGAAAGGAGCAGGCTGCCCAGAGCTGCCAATAAAAACAAGACGGCTTTCTTTGGCTTCGAAGGCTCAAGCGGATCTTCCGCCGGCGTTAAAATTCGGGCATGAGCGCTCTGGAGATCAACAGTTTCTGTCGTTTCTTTAGCGCGATTATAAAAAAGATCAAACAATCGCTTGTTAGATTCAACTTCACGCTGCAATTCCAGATACTTACTGCCTTTTCGATTAGTCGAAAAGAACTTCGCTTCAGCCAATGAGATTCGGCGATTGATATCACCTTCTTCAGCGAGTGCGGCATTGTATTCCAGATTTATGGTTTCCATAATCCGGTTAACCTGGCCACGCAAGCCGGCACGAGCGGTGTTCAGATCAGCGGTGGCGGCCAGCATTTTGGGGTGCTGTGGTCCATAACGTTTCGCCGCTTCAGACCTTCTTTTCTGTGCATCAACAACGTCAACTTTCAGAGTCTGTGCAACGTTATCCTGCTGTACCTGAGGCAGAGCTTCGGCATTACCTGCCTGTCTTGCACTTTGCATTTGATCGCGAGCTATGCCTGCTTCTGCCAGCTTGGCGCTTGCTCTGACCAGATCAGTTTTGAGATCTTTTAATTCTTGCGAGTTCAGGTCCTGAATATCTTCAAGATCAATGACACCTTCCTGCTCAACGTAGTCCGCTAACTGTTGCTCAGCTACGGTTAAGTCGCCTTGCAGCATTTCAACCTGACCAGCCAACCATGACGCTGCTGTCTTAGTCCGCTCTAACCTTGCTTCAAGGTCAGCCTCGATATAGGCCGCGGCATGTGTGTTCGCCACATCACGTGCCAGTGCCGGTGAAGGCGCTTCAAAGCTAATGTTAACCAGCTGAGTTTTTCGAGTAGGCAGAATACTTAGCCGTTCGTTGTAATCTTTTATCAGTGCGCGTCGAGCCAACTCAGCTTCTACCTCGGCATTTGCCGCTGCATCACCACCTAAGCCTATTGCGCCAAATACTTTATCTTTCAGCGAACTTAAACCCGGAATGCGATCAGACAAGCTCTCATCTTCCTGAAAATCCGGGTGGGAAGTCAGGTTGAGTTTATTGACTACTTTTTCAGCCAGCGGGCGTGAACGCATCACTTCGAATTCTGTTGCCAGATATTCTTCGCTATCGTTGTCTAACCCGTAGAGGGATTGTACATCCACTACCTGAGATTCTTTTTTCTCGATGTGGACAGTGGCAGTCGCCTTGTACTGGGGAGTCAGGCTACTGATAATAAGATAAGAAGCGATCAGCACTGTCAGTACAAACAGAGCTATACGCCACTTATTATCCAGTATCGCCTGAAAATACCGTTCCAGATTAAAGTTTACCTCGTCCTTTCTGAACTCGGTTAACGTGCTATCAAGTGGGTGCAATGATTTCATAAATAACAGCTCGCCTTAAAAAAAGCCTTCCGGCACGGAAACAATATCTCCAGGATAGACCGGATCTCGCATTCTAATTTTTCCCTTTTGCTGCTGGCCGTCAATATCGCGGGTAACCTCAATGCGTCTTTTCGATGCACGCCCGGTAAAGCCGCCAGCCAAAGCAATAGTTTTCTCCAGTGTCAGGCCTGACTGGTAGGGGTAATTACCAGGGCGCTGCACTTCACCATTCACAAATATTTGAAGATACTCGGCAACCGAAATAATATCGCCTGGTAACAAGGCATCGGTGGAGCGCAAACTGAATTGCTGAGGAACACCATTGATTACTCTCGTCAGTGTTACCCGTTCTTTCGATGCTTTTTCAGAGTATCCGCCAGCCAGTGCTATTGCTTTATCAAGTGTCAGGCCAGGCTTGTATCCAAAACCACCAGGACTGTTAACCTCACCATTGATATAAACCTCTCGATATTCAGCAACAGAGATGCGAACGTCCGGGTCAATAAGATAAGTGCCGGTTAATTCACGCGTGATGGTCCCTTCCAGCTCGGACACCGACATCCCACCAGCGTTCAATACGCCCAATAGCGGGAAATTCAGCTCACCGTTTTCGTTGAGCTTTATGTTCATCGAGAGATCCGGCTCGCCGAATACGGTAATCGCGACCTCATCTCCCGCGCTGAGCATGTAGGCATCCTGAGCGCTGACCACGCTAGCCCAAAGGCAGAATACTATTCCGACAATTCTTTTAATCATTGAACTCATCAATTTATAACCTGTGCGGTGATTTGCGGGCAGTTTACGACCGTCAACTGACTGCCCACTGAAATCGCCACCGGATTAGTAGTAGAGAACACGCCCCAGGGTTAACCCCTGTGCTGCTACGCTGTAAAATTTTTCAATAGTGAGGTACAGACAAGCCTGTGGCCGGACCGCTAATGCGCGCCGTCACTCCATAACCTTGTTTCGGCCACATGCCACAGTTGTGTAATACCAATCGCCTGTTTATTTTGTTGACCACTTTTCAAGCAGACCCAGTCCGCATTTGCTGGCGATTCAAGCACTTCATTTTCGCCCATTCAGCAATAATTTGATTCAATAATGTGACGAGTGTCACGATAATACTGCAATCTCGCTGCTTATCGACTTACCCATCGTTAAGAAAGGATTCACAGTCCCCTCTCGCCATTATTTTTTACGATTGAGGCCAGTGATTTTCGAAAACACAGACTGAGACAGGGGGTAACTTTGGTGATGCCAGGCTAGTGGCTGACAGAATCACCGCTGGAGGGTGTGGCACCATTGAGTTCAGCGATATAGTCAAACATTGCACGGTGTGCATCGGGATGCGCTTGCTTTAATGCGTCACATCGGGATTTGAACGCTTGCACTTCTTCATGGTGATCTTGAAGCAGTTGTTCAAGCCTGGTTACTTCCTGAGGGGTTGCCTGGATGTTAAATTTCTTTTTTTTAGCATCAAGCAGAGTCAGAAAGTCAAAATGCCGGCGCTTGGTTGTTTCCATCGCATTATAACTGCGCATCGCTGACGCAAACTCGGACCGGTGCTGTTCAAAGATCATATCAACCACCGATATGAGACATTTCAACTTTCGGGAGCAGCACACTTTCCACCGTGCGAGTCTCCGAATAACGATCACGCCGCCTTGACCAAAGCGCTCGTAATTTTGAATCTAATTCGGTATCGCTGGCGCCGTTACGCATAAGTTCCATCAGATTAAATCCGTCCGCCGCAAAAAGGCAGGTATACAGTTTGCCCACCGCAGATAGTCGTGCTCGACTACAGTCCCCGCAAAATGGTTGTGATACCGATGAAATAACACCAATTTCGCCACCACCATCCTGGTAACGCCATCGCCTGGCGACTTCACCACGATAATTAGGATCGACTTGCTCTATTGGGAGCTCGGCATTAATCATATCGATAATTTCCGCGCCGGTGATGACGGCATCATCGTGCCAGCGATTAGTATTACCAACATCCATGAACTCTATATATCTAAGAATTTGCCCGCTGCCATGAAAGTACTTCGCCATCGGCACGATACTGTGCTCATTCATGCCACGCTTAACCACCATGTTTACTTTTACAGAATCAAAGTTCGCCTCACTCGCATTGTTGATTCCGTCCAAAACCTTCTGCACTGATATTCCGACATCGTTAACCGCTTTAAAGGTTTCATCATCAAGCGCATCAAGACTCACATTCACCCGGGCGAGTCCGGCGGAACGCAGGCTGTGGGCACGCTTAGCAGTTAGCAGAGCTGCGTTAGTAGTAAGGCTGATATCTTCAATGCCCTGAACGCCGGCAATTTTTTCAATCAGGTTTTCAAGTTCGCTACGTACCAGTGGCTCTCCACCAGTCAAACGAATTTTGCGAACGCCCATATCAGCGAAAATTCGGACAAGCCGTTCAATCTCTTCGAAAGTCAGCAGCTCTTTTTTTGCCAGAAATTTATAGCCACGCCCGAACACTTCCTTCGGCATGCAGTACACGCAACGAAAATTACAGCGATCGGTGACTGATACTCGCAGGTCATGAATCTCTCTGCCCAGCGCATCACTCAATGGTTGTTGTAGGAGCGAATCCATGTGTTTTCCAGATTTTCCCGTGCTAGCCGGTATGCCGGCAGTCAGTAAAGTATCGCATTTCCTTTAAGAAGAAAATGTTAACCACCACCACGCTGATAGCGAAGATCAAAATAACGCATCGTGGTATCAACCTGCTGCTGATCCAGACTTTCAAACGAGAAATCAATCTCCAGATAAGGCAATGATATCGATGCGATTTTGCGGAATTTTTGCTCGCTGATCAGCAGATGCATTGAGCCACCTTCTACATTACAAGTGACCTGATTACCGTTGACACTGAATGGTCGGTCATTGAATGCTGACGGCAGAATTCGATCGAACTCTGCCCGGGTGAAGCCCATCTCCCGACTAAATGATATTTTCTGCATAGTTTCGCAACCGCTAGCCACCTGCAACAGGCGGCCAGACAGCCAGTACATCCCCTTCGTTCAGCAACCCTGGTGTGTCGCGTTCCGGCTCAGCGAAATATGTCCCGTTGACAAGCACAAGATGAGCACTCTTGCGCGGCACCCGAAACTTGTCAATCACCTCGTACAGGCTGATTTGATCGGGCACTTCAACTACAACTGCATTATCAACAGCCTCCGGTGGTAACAGATGCTGCAGTGTTGCATAGAGCTTGAATTTTATCTTCATTAAGCAGGGGTAGCCTGTGCCTGAGCACATGCCAGGTACGCTTCCATAATTCTCATCGGATCTTTCATCAATCGGTCTTTCCAGACACCTAACTTAGTTTTCGACTGAATAAGTCCCCGCAAAACACCGACGTGTTGCGTCAGTCCCAGGCTACTGGCACCCACTAACACATCACCATTAAATTGCAGATTAAGGTATTTGTACTCTTTTTCATTCACAAGTTCCGATGATTCCCCACCTTCGACACCCATCCAGCTTCCAAATGATGCGGAGACCAAACCGATAGTATCAAGCACATTCATATTGACGTTGCCGGCGTGTTCCGATCGATGGCCTCGAACCATATTGCCAGCCGCAACCTTTGCATGCTCAACAGCAGTGGGTTGAATCGCCTGGACAGTATATTCCCCTGTTGAAAAATCCTTACCCTGACACACGTCACCTGCAGCATAAATATCAGTATCACTGGTCTGCAAGTACTCGTTAACTAAAATGCCCTGGTCTGAATGTAACCCGCTGTCCACCGCAAATTGCATATTAGATTTTACGCCGGTAGCACTGATGACCAAATCTGCGTCAACGGAGGTGCCACCGCTCAAAGTCACCCGTAATTTACCGTCTCCGATCTGCTCAATAGATTCGGCGCGTGTTGAGGTGTTTACCGCCACCCCTTTCTCTTCACACCAGCGTTTAATCATATTGCCGGAAATATCGTTCATCATGCGGGGCACCATGCGATTTTCCATTTCCACAACGGTCAGCTTCACATCACGCAGCGCTAGAGATTCCAGAATAATGCAGCCGATGAAACCAGCCCCCATCAACACCACACTGGCACCCGGCTTAGCCAGCCTGACAATTTCCCGGGCGTCTTCGAGCGTCCAGCAATTGTGCACACCGGGCAAATCTATCCCGGGAATCGGCGGTACAGACGGGCTGGCACCTGTGGCCAGCAACAGCTTGTCGTATCGATAAGCACCATCATCAGTGACGACCCGATTCAACTCAGTATCGATGCTATTAACACGCTGGTTAACGATATTGATATTTCGAGACTGGTAGTACTGATCAGTCTTTCTTAAATAGGTACCGCTTTCCTCAATCTTATTGGTCAAATAGTACGGGATTGCCATACGCGAATAGGGAGGCTCTGGCTCAGCACCGATAATAGATATGTTCGCAAGAGGATCAAGCTTTCTAAGATGTTCGGCGGCAACAACCCCTGCTGGTCCCGCTCCCACAACGATGTAAATCATGGAGTTCTCCTAAGCCACTTTTCTACGCGGCTTCTGCGTATTTTATATAAAAAAAGCGGCGACCTGTGTCGCCGCTTCCAGTGGGTTTCAGTGCATTTACTCACATCCGGGAATTCCCGGCTGCTACAGCACTAAGCTGGCAAATCAAACTTGCTGCGTGTTTCAGCAGTCAGTTCGCCGTTGGTGGTCCACCCTCGCAATTGATAATACTCAGGTAGCATTTTATCCAGCTCACAAACCATCCCTTTAGCCGGGCCTGACTTGGCAGCATCTTTCAACAGACGATCGGGCAGCGTGTCATCAGCACCTGTAATGCCTGCTTTCAAATTGAAATCACGCTCAAGCTGCCAAATTCGCTCGCCAACTTCAACCAATCGCTCTGGAGACCAATCTCCATCACAGGCCGCATCAATTTGAGGAGAGATATCATCCAGAGTCCACGCAAAGGTCGTGAACACACAAAGGCCGGCAGAATCTACGGCAGCAGTGGCATCCTGGAACGCCTTGACCAATCCCGCTTTACCTTCCGACTGAAGTGGATCAGTTTTCTCAGGCACACCGAGTATTTCTGATGATACCGTGTAACCCCGAAGGTGGCAGGCACCGCGATTAGACGTAGCATAGGTGAGTCCCATGCCCTGAATACCACGCGGGTCGTAGGCTGGAAACTCTTGCCCTTTTACGGTCATTGACAGTTCTGGACGGCCGTACTTTTCGCACAGTCGACGCGAGCCAAGATTTAAGTCAGCGCCAAATCCTTCGCCGGTTGCTGATTGCTCAACCGCCCAGCAAAGCGCTTGCGCATTGCCGAATCGAAGCTCCACACCGCCAGTATGCTGGGTGGTGATCGCACCTTCTTCAAATAACTCCATTGCTGCAGCCACAGTGGCGCCAAATGAAATTGGGTCCATGCCGTCTTCGTTGCAGATAAAGTTGACATAGGTCAACGCATCCAGATCATCGATACCGGTGTCAGACCCCAACGCCCAGGCGGCCTCGTATTCCAATCCACCCGAATTGCCCCAGTATTGTGGCTTCTCTTTCACAGAGAAATGTTCGCGATCAATTGTAGAGATACGTCCACAAGCGATAGTGCATGCGAAGCAACCCCCGTTACGGGTCAGGTTGGGTTTTCCGTCACTGGCGCGTGGCTCAAGCATCGCCTCACCGGAGATCTTTGAAGCACCTTCAAACTGTACTTCACGCATATTTCTAGTAGGCATAGCGCCAACTTCGTTGATCACATTCATCAACACCTGCGTGCCCAGAGCCGGCAAGCCTTCACCGGTAACCGCGTTCTCTGCCAAAACTTTTTTACCGGCAGATACGGCTTCCATGAATCGGGCAGGATCCTGAATATTGCCGACGCCCAATGAACCCCGCACTGTCACAGCTTTAAGATTCTTGGAGGCCATCACGGTGCCCACACCTGAGCGTCCTGCAGCTCTGTGTAAATCGTTAATTATTGATGAGTACAGACAACCGGATTCGGCTGAGCGCCCGACTACCGCGATACGCATTTGCGGATCCTGGTGTTTGGCGTGCAGAAGTTCATCAGTCTCCCAACAGGATTTACCCCACAGATCAGCCGCTGACATCAATGATGCTTTGTCGTTTTCAATATTGAGGTAGACAGGCTCTGCCGCCTTACCCTCAAATATAATCATGTCCCAGCCAGCGTTTTTAAGTTCAGCACCAAAAAAACCACCAGAGTTTGAACACGCAACAGCACCAGTCAAAGGGCTCTTTGTGATCACTGAATATCGACCGCCAGTTGACGCCATGGTGCCTGTTAGAGGACCGGTCGCCATAATCATTTTATTATCGACGCCCAGTGCATCACAGGACGGATCAATCTCTTCTGCCAAATAGCGGGTAGCCAGACCGCGCTGACCCAGATACTGATTTGCCCAATCCATATTGAGCGGCTCGGGAATGCACGTTCCTTCAGTCAGATTGACGCGCAGTACTTGTCTAGTCCAACCCATGATTAACCTCCACTCGTAGCGTTATCAGTTTTGCCAGCCCACTGTCTCATCTTATCAAGACCTGTGGCGTTGGCATCAATGTAGGTGATGGCGTCAGTCGGGCAGGCGCTTACGCACTGCGGATCACCGCCACACAGATCGCATTTCACGACCTTACCGGAATCTGCGTTGTAATTTACGGTGCCGAACGGGCAGGCGATTGTACAAACCTTGCAGCCGACGCAAAGATCAGAAACGACGTCTTTAGAGCCTGTCGCCGGATTCAGAACGATGGCATCGACAGGACAGGCCTGCATACACCAGGCTTCATCACACTGAGTGCATGTGTAAGGAACAAACCGCCCTTCCTCGTGAAAGCTGAATACCTTAATCCTCGATTTTGCAGTGTTGAATACACCTTCGTTCTCAAGCGAACAGGCCATTTCACATTGCAAACACCCCGTGCACTTGCCCGGATCGATGTTGAGCGACTTTAACATTGGTGCTCCTCCGTACCTTTTGTTTCTTATTAGGGTTATCTTTCAAGGAGCTCTCACTCCCCCCGCTCCATTAAATACCACAAAGACGCTTTCGTCTAGGGCTGTGTCGATTCAACAGGTTATAAAAGAGAGATAAGTTTGGCTGGAGGCACTGATGTTTAAACAACAAAAACAAACTGAGACTTCTATTCTGCCCGGCTCACATTGCGCAAACCGGGCTTACATTCTTACTACAAGCTTCGGGATATCAAGTGCCGAAGCCCTTCATATTGAAGTCTCCAGAGCCTGAATTGTTCCGGCCGCCGGGAGCTGGTCGGTTTACGGATGTTTGCCGACCTTGCAGCCGCGACCAACGATCAGCTGAGGTTTTCTTGCCAAATTGATGGACATAATCCGCCTGAGCGGTCGTCTGGATTGCCCGTGCACGAACCCGCCGAACTTCAACAATTGCCCGCTCCGGTCCCATTCCCATATCGACCAGCAATCGGGCCGCCATCATTCCGGTTCGACCTAATCCTGCCAGACAATGAATAACGATGCGCTCACCGGCCGCCAGCGACGCGCAAATCTGCTGACTCTCGACCTGCCAGGTGTCTTCAAATTCAGGCTCTGGTACGTTCATATCAACAATAGGCAGATGCCGCCAGGAAAAGCCGGCTTCTATCAATTGATGCCCAAGGTCCCCAAGGCCGAGACCGTGCAGTTCTTCTTCTTCATTCAGGGTGATAACGCCTGTGGCTCCCCACTCTTGAAAACCGGCGATATCCCGCTTCAGGTGTCGTGGCTGACTACCACGCTTGGGTGAGTCCAGACGCACTCCGGGGCACGCGGAAAGTCCGATCACGCCGGGCCGGCCGGGAATTTCGAGCGTGTAAATCTGGTTCGCGTTCTGACTCGAGAGTCCAAACATTTCATTACTCCATCATGGGGTTCAGTGCGCTCTACCGCGCATTCAACCATTTTTTATTATTTGTTCTGGATCTTATTTAAACGCGTTTTCAACAATTAAAGATCACGCGACCCACGGTATCGACTGAAACCCGCCAAGATAAACCGCAAAGTTCGAATAACATCCCTCAAATCCTTCATTTTTTAGACATAAGCACAAATACTCGCCAAATCACGCACGGGGGCAGTACAAGTCAAAGTGTCTAAGGAGCATGATTTAAAACAATAAATCTCGCTCAGTATCAGCAGCAATGCTGTCTAAATAATTGATTTCCTCAATGTTGCGCATTTGAGGAATAAACACAAGCACATTGCGAATAAACATCGCAATTATTTGCATTCCGGCGTTGATTTTCACTGTCTGAATACAGCTCTCAACCCGGCGACGCGTTTTCAAGATAGGCGTTGCGGCGCCGACCTTACTACAAACAGGCGCGGAATCACCGGGCCAATATTGCCAGGGTGTGAGACCAAGCAAATGAATTCCCCCGAACACCAACAAAACGATACCCGGCTTCTCAATGATGTCACCGCGCAGCTTGAGTCAATTGTTATTGGGAAAAGCCAGGAACTGAAACTGGCCCTTGCCACTATGCTGGCCGGAGGGCATCTGCTGGTCGAAGATATTCCCGGTGTTGGCAAGACTACTCTGGCCCGGGCGCTGGCATCGACACTGGGTTTACACTGGAATCGGGTTCAATTCACCAGCGACCTTTTGCCCGCAGACATCATCGGTATATCGATTTTCGATGTCGGCAATCAGGACTTCCGTTTTCACCCGGGTCCAATTTTCACTTCTTTGCTGCTCGCCGATGAAATCAACCGTGCCCCGCCGAAAACGCAAAGTGCGTTGCTGGAGGCCATGGAGGAATCACAGGTCACTATCGATGGACAGACCTACCCGATGGAAGCACCATTTTTCGTCGTCGCCACCCAGAATCCGCTAGAGCAACTCGGGGTATATCCGTTACCGGAATCCCAACTGGATCGTTTTATATCGTGTATAGAAATTGGCTACCCCAGCGATGAGGCGGAGCGTATCTTGTTGACCGGCGGAGACAGACGCCACCTGATTGATAATGCGGAAGCACTGATCACCCCACAACATGTGCTTTTTTGGCAGGCGAAGGTTAAACAGATATTCACCGCGCCGCCTGTCCTGGATTATACGCAAGGCCTTCTCAAAGCCACCCGTCTGTTTGCTGCCGAAGGAAAATGCGCTTCAGGACTCAGCCCACGTGCCGGCTTAAGTCTACTGGCCATGAGTCGCGCCTGGGCACTCTTACATAAAAGGGAAATGGTGCTACCTGAAGATATACAAGCGGTCTTCCCGTATGTCGCATCTCACCGTATGGCAGGCTCTCTTAAAGTTGGACTACCCATCGCCCGTGAAATCTTAAATAGCGTTGATGTGGTCTAGCCTCCGCGGCCTGACTTAGCACTAACACCGAATGGCAGCGCTCACCTCAACACTGAATGACACTCCGCAGCGGCGATTCAAACAACGATTTTTTCGTGTTGACGCCCGCGACCAGTTACCAATTACGCTTCGTCACGAACGCATTTACATTTTGCCCACCCGGCGCGGACTGGCGTTCCTCGGAGTGGTGATGGTGATGCTACTCGCCTCCATGAACTACGGTTTAAATCTGGGCTATGCATTAAGTTTTATAATGTTGGGCTTGTTTGGTTCCTGTCTGCTTTCAACTTACCTGAACCTGACGCAGCTTAAAATCCAGACCGCGGTCGCCACAGATACTTATGCTGATTCCCCGCTACAATTTGAGATCTCATTAACAGAGGATCGCCGCCGCCGAAGGCACTCGATAAAAATAGCTGCTGAAGGTGCGACAGACACAATCGATATTGCAGCCAACTCGACAACCACTGCCCGCCTTAGAACACAAAACCGTCAGCGTGGAATAATAAAGCTTGGCAGAATTACTGTTTCAAGTGATTTTCCGCTCGGCTTATGGCGAGGCTGGGGATATGTACACACTCCAATAAATGCTTATGTATACCCGGCGCCTGAAGCCTCTGCTCCACCACTGCCCAGCAGTGGACAACGTTCAGATGACCCACTCACTAAAAAGCGCGGTGAACAGGAATATAAACAACTAAAGCGCTATCAGGAAACGGACTCTCTCTCAAGTGTTGCCTGGAAACAAGTGGCTCGCGGTGCTGGTTGGTACAGCAAAGAATTTGAACCGGAACATACCAGCGCAAGCACTGCACTTCGATGGCAGGACACACCGGGTCAGTTAAATATTGAACAAAGATTATCAAGGCTATGTGCATGGGTTCTGACCGCTGAGCAAAACACAATGCCTTATAGTTTTGAACTACCGGGAATAGCTTTTTCCAGCAATCACGGGCCCACTCATAAAAAAGACTGTCTCCGACAACTAGCCAGTTTCAAGGTTGGCAACAGCAATGGCTGAGACAGCAATTGAAACGCAGGCACTATCCAGACGCACGCGTCGCACCCTGGGACTTACTGTCTTACTGGCACAATTACCACTGGCCGTGCATTTGCCATTATGGATATCAATACCGGGTATGTTGCTGGTGCTCTCGAAAGTACTCCCCAGGTTTGATCATAAAAAATTAATCACCCCGCTGATGATGACACCAGTGGTGTTACTGGCAGCGGTGGCTATTGTCTATCACTACGGGCAGTTCTTTGAACGGGACCCATGCGTGGCATTTCTATTTTTACTGGTCGGGTTCAAATTCGCAGAGAGCAAACGCATCTATGACGCAACTCTGCTTATTGTTCTGTGCGCTTTTTTACTGCTAACACAATTTTTTTACTGGCAGACAATTGTCGCCGCTATCGCATCCATTCCCGCCATATTTTTTATCGGTTTATCACTATTTGCCTTACAACGCGGCTCTGCGGAACTGGATACACGCACAATGGTGCATTTAACATCCAAGCTGCTACTACAAGCCATTCCAATCGCTATGGTGCTATTCGTTGCGGTACCTCGTATTACAGCGCCGGGCTGGGGTGAAAATGGTAGTGGGAAATCGATCACCGGACTCTCTGCTCGTATGTCTCCCGGTAGCATCTCGGAATTGAGCAAATCAGATGAAGTAGCATTTCGTGTACAGTTTGAAAAAGGAAGTCCAAGTCCCTTTGACCTTTATTGGCGCGGGCCGGTGCTCAGTGGATTTGACGGACAGGAGTGGTTCATCGATGGATCTCATCGCTTTGACACAGCAACACCACTCGATCAATCATCCGCTGATAGTCACTACACCGTCACTATGGAGCCAACCTATAATCCCTGGCTACCTGTGCTCGATACACCGGCATCTCTGCCGATTCAGACAATGCGTAACGGGACTGTTGAAACAATCGCCCAAACCAATAGCGAGCGACAACTGAATTCACTCAAGCCTCTTGATCGAATCACACGCTACAAGGCGACATCACTACTGACGGACAGATTTACCCCGCTAGAAAAGCCCACAGCAATGAACCTTCTCATTACTGAAAGCAACCCTGAAACTCGCGCATGGGCGCAGAAATTACGAGCGCAGTTTTCCAATGACAACTTGCTTGCTAATCAAATTTTACGCACCTTCAACACCGAGAACTATTCATACACGCTTAAACCCCAAAGCCTGGGTACAGACGCTATTGATGACTTTTTATTCGGAACACGCGAAGGATTTTGCGAACACTACGCGGGTAGTTTCGTTTTTGCGTTAAGAGCTGCCGGCATACCAGCCCGGGTAGTGACCGGTTATCAGGGTGGCAAATTTAATGGCGACTATATGATTGTCAGGCAATCTGACGCTCATGCCTGGGCAGAGGCCTTTATCGATGGGCAATGGAAACGCTTTGATCCTACCGCGGCAGTGGCACCCGAACGAGTTGAACAAGGGGCGGACGCTGTACTGAATGATGAACGCGCAATCGGTTTGTTCAGCCAACTGGAGCCAACATGGGTAAAAGATATCCAGTTGAAGTGGGACTCGATCAACTACGCCTGGCAACAATTTGTAATCGGCTTTGACTCCAGCCAACAGAACGAAATGTGGAAAAAGCTGGGACTGGAAAAGCCCAGTGGCGTAGTGATTGTGTTAGTGATCCTGGCTGCAGCATTAGTCTGGATAATGCTTATCCTTTTTCCGGGAAAGGTTTCTGGTCACCGCCGGCGTGATCCCTGTGAGGTTCAGTGGCAAGTGTTTTGTCGGAGGTTTGCTAAAAAAGGGTTTATCCGACACCCCGGTGAGTCACCGCGTGACTTCGTAAACAGATTGTCTCCACATTGGCCATCACAACAACAGCCGATGAAAGAACTCCTGGCCGCCTATCATTCAGGTCGGTTTAGTGAAGCTGCACAGGAAAAACGTGTGCACAAACAATATGCCAGAGAAATGAAACTGGCATTACAGCAAATCGGCCCAACGCGCTAAACCTATTGCCCTTACAAAAAAAGGACCGTGAGCCGGTCCTTTTCTGTGTCGATTTCAAATTCATCACTTGTGTTAGTCAACACAAGTGTGACCACTCAGGCGGGTGCACTCACCAAAGACTCTTCGTGCGCACGATCACTCACCTCCAGCAAATTGGTTGAACGCTGCTGTTCATTACCGATCAAGTACTCACGACACCGCTGCAGGGCAGCCTGCCGCCATTTACTTGCCTCGCGAATTTCCGGAAATGACAGCCCGGCGCTTACCAACCCACCGCTTAGCAGTAGATCGTCCTGTGCTTTTTGCTGCTTTAAAAATCGCGCCTGGTCAAAAATTGACCGTAACATCTCGAGCTTGCGTGTCGTATTAAAATAGGGTGAGTGATAGAACATACCAAAGGCCGGTATCCAGCTAACCCGCAACCTGAGCGCTACCTGTTCGCTCGACCAAACATGCGGATCGCTCTGGCTGATATCCAGTGGGAAATTATTATTGATCCATGCTGATAGCTGCCCGGCAAAAGCCTTTGCATAACGCTCATCACCACTGCGCTGATAGGCAAGCCCCAACAATGGCCACCAGCTATGTCGATTTAATCGAAATAGCCAGTCCCGGTTCTGAAGGATGTTTCGCTGCCAATCGATCTCACCGAAAGAATTGATCTCGGGAGGTATTCCACTCCACTCCAGGTCGTAGTCCAGCACCAGATCAGCACGTGCGATAATTTCATCATCACTGGCATTGGACATATCAAATGCCAGATCCACCAAACGCTCCGGCGGATTAAGCCAATCCTGCTCTACACGTGACTGAAAATGGTTTAATAAAGCCGCTGTCGCTTTGATATTAAAACCATGATCTATTCTGGAATTCACCTCTGGTATGTCGAAAAGTGATAGAAACTCCGCATCGTTCAAATCACGCGCGCTTCGATATCTCTTCCGAAGGAAACTACCGGCACTGCTGAAAAGCGCTCCCAGGTAGTAGCTATGCCCACCGCCAGGCTCACTGATACTTCCGCCAACATCTGTCTTTGTTGTTGTCATTTATGGTCCGTAGTGCAATTGATGCCCTGTGCTCTCTGTTGAAGCACTCAAGCCTTTCGTCTGTATTTGTTGCGCAACTAAGAGTAACCCCATACCAGCAAACGAAAGCGGAATTGAACCAAGCTTTTTTGACCAGTGAACAATAGAACAGTGGATTTGTGATAGACCACAAAGACGACTCTAATTGGTGTAACAACGGTGGCCACCCTATTTCATTTTTGCAGCAGTTACATCAACCTCTTCAGTATGCTTTTACCCTCGTTCTGAATTTGATGGCAACAACAGCAGCTCATTGTGCGGTGCAGTCAGGTCCAAAGTTCTTACAACCAACTTACGACTACCCGCCACTTGCCACCTACCATCAAACCGCAGTCTCTTTTTACTCGATCCTGTAAAGGACTGGTAGCCGCAAATGATTTTGTAATCTTCTATCAAGGCCTCAATGGCATGCGGATGGTTTAAAACTTGCGGTACATCACAATTCACTATGGAATGCAGATCGGACTATCTGTCCTATCGCTACGCAAGAGACGCTCGGCCCCCTCAAATGTATCAAAATTCAAAATTTACCATTGGCGCTCAGGAATGGTGCTGCCTGCCGGAACTCAATATCGCGGCGATCAAAGCTCGCATCGATTCCGGTGCCAGAACGTCATCTATTCATGCCACTAAAATAGAACTATTCACTCGTGACTCAACGAAGTGGTGTCGTTTTGATATTCACCCTTTACAGAGGTCAGAACGCCTGACGGTCCACTGCGAAGCGCCGATCATTGATCGCCGGGTGATTCGCAGCTCAAATGGTCAATCCGAAAAACGTTACATCATCAGAACTCTGCTCACCTTGAACGATCAAATCTGGCCCATTGAAGTGACCCTGGCTAATCGCGAAGGCATGGATTTCAGAATGCTGATCGGCCGGGAAGCGATAGCAGGCCGCGCCCTGATTGATTGCAACAGTCATTGTATGCTGGGCATGCCAACGGCGCGGCTGGCAGATGTGGGAAGCGCTCTGTCGATTATCCGGTAACAGTAAATACCACCGGACCACAAAGGTAGAATAATCCAGAGAAGGTGATCCCGCAGAACCGGCTTAGTAATGGCGCTCAGCCCCCGGGCAGCCACCCTATTTTCTACGGTTTAAAGAGCGGCATCCAGGTCGGCGATAAGATCATCAACATGCTCTATCCCCACAGCCAGCCGAAGAAGGTTCTCAGGAATCAGATTTTCTTCAGGCTCTAAAGAATATCGGTGCTCGATCAATGTTTCCACCCCACCGAGCGAGGTAGCACTGGTTATAATCTGCAGCTTGCCGGCAACATCCAGTGCCGCCTGCTTATCGCCTGCCACACAAAACGACAACATCGCACCAAAGCCACCATCCATTTGTGATTTAGCTATGGCATGCCCCGGGTGGGTTTCCAAGCCGGGATAGTAGACGGCTTCTACACGCTGGTGTTGTTGCAAAAACTCCGCAATCGTTCGGGCATTTTCACTCGCTGCACGCACCCGGACAAACAAGGTACGCATACCGCGAAGCAATAACCACGAGTCGATACCACCCGGAACTGCGCCCGCATCGTGTCGCTCCTGACAGATCGCTTCCCATAACGGATGTTCCTCACGCGTCACAATTGCGCCCGCCAGAACATCACTGTGGCCATTGAGATACTTAGTGGCCGAATGGACCACCAGATCAGCGCCAAAGTCCAGCGGACGCGTATAGACAGGGGTGGCCGCCGTGCTGTCGACACACAGCATAGCCCCATGTTCATGGGCAATCTCTGCGGCCAGTGCAATATCAGTCACATGCATCATCGGGTTCGACGGCGTCTCGACCCAGACCACCTTAGTATTAATGTGTTCCTGTATCGCAGCGTCGATACTTGCGGCATCAGCGGTGTCGTATTCGGTCAGGAAAATATCCGCACGCTCACAGTGCATCTTTAGCCAGCTCTTGGCACCCCAGTACATTGAGTTGGGGATCACGACATGATTCCCGGGCCTCAGGGTATAGAAAATCGCTGCGATCGCTGCCATCCCGGATGCAAATAAGCGGCACTCCTCGCCGTTTTCCAGATCTGCCAGCGTGCGCTCTGCATGAATAAAAGTGGGGTTATCGTCTCGTGCATAAACATTTGCGGCGTTCAACAATTGGTAACGGTCGTCACGCGCGTAAGTCGTGGATAGCTGAATTTCAGGGGTAATTGCGCCGCTGTGAACATCCAGAAAATGCCCGGCCTTGGCGGCCATGGTGGCGGCGTTCAGATCGTTCGGGTTTCTACTCAAAATTGTTTATTCCAAAGGTTTAAACGCCAGATCATCAATGCGCTTCCTGCCAGTTTTTACCCGTACCGACTTCGACTTCCAACGGCACGGCAAGATCAGCTGCCTGTGTCATGATTTCAGAAATCGCCTTACTCACCTTAGCCATCTGCGATTCAGCCACCTCAAGCACCAGTTCATCATGAACCTGCATAATCACCCGAGCGTCTACTTTTTCGTCACGCAACCACTGGTCAACCGTGATCATTGCGCGCTTGATGATATCCGCAGCTGTACCCTGCATCGGAGCGTTTATCGCGGTTCGCTCAGCATACTGTCGCATTTGGTATCGACTGGAATTAATATCAGGCAGATAAAGGCGACGACCAAAAACAGTTTCTACAAAACCCTGATGCTTGGCATTCAGGCGGGTTGAATCCATATAGATTTTAACTCCCGGATACCGTTCAAAATACAGATCAATATATTGCTGCGCATCACCACGAGGTATATCAAGCTGCTTGGCCAACCCGAACGCAGACATCCCGTAAATCAAACCAAAGTTTATGGCCTTAGCCGCACGCCTGCCATCTGCATCCACGTCATCCAGTGCGGTATCAAAAACTTCCGCTGCGGTGGCGCTGTGTATATCCAGACCATTGGCAAAGGCTTTCAACAAACTTTCGTCAGCAGACAAATGCGCCATGATGCGAAGTTCAATTTGCGAATAATCCGCTGCCAGTAATTGATAACCTTTGGGTGCTACAAATGCTTCACGAATCCGCCTGCCTTCATAGGTGCGAATAGGTATATTCTGAAGGTTGGGATCAGAGGACGACAACCGGCCTGTCGACGCGACCGCCTGATGATAAGAAGTATGCACCCGTCCGGTACGGGCATTAATCTGCAACGGAAGCTTATCGGTGTATGTCGATTTAAGTTTACTTAAGCTACGATATTTTAAAATCAATTTTGGCAAAGGATAATCAGCTGCCAGCTGTTCCAGCACATCCTCTGCAGTAGATGGCTGCCCTTTGGGTGTTTTTCTAATTACCGGAATTTGCTTTACGTTATAAAGTAGTTCTCCAATTTGCTTGGCGCTGCCCAGGTTAAATTTTTCACCCGCATCTTCATAGGCAAGCTCTTCAATTTCACTGATGCTTTTAGCAAGCTCGTCGCTCTGATTAGCCAGCATTTCAGCGTCAATTTCGACCCCGGCTCTCTCAACCGTTGATAGCACCCGAAGCAGCGGCATTTCGATTTCCCGATACACTTTCTGCAGAGTCGGCTCCGGCTCAAGCGTTTTCCAAAGCACCTGGTGTAATTGCAACGTGATATCGGCGTCTTCGGCAGCATACTCAGCGGCTTTTTCAATCTCTATTTCATTAAAAGTGAGCTGTTTTTTCCCTTTACCCGCAATGTCTTCAAAGTGGATGGTCCCGGTATCCAGATACTTCTTCGCCAGTTCATCCATATCGTGACGATTTGCCGCAGCGTCGCACACATAGGATTGCAGCATGGTGTCGTGCTCGATGCCACGCAGATCGATATCATAATTCAGTAACACATTGCGATCGTACTTCAGGTTCTGTCCAATCTTCCTGATCTTATCGCTTTCAAGGAGGGGCTTAAAAAGCGCCAGCGTATTAAGCCTATCTAACTGCACCGGCGCGTCTTCATAGTCGTGCGCCAATGGCACATAAGCCGCTTCACCAACCTCAACAGCAAACGATAACCCGACAATCTCGGCAGCCATATAATTGATACTGGTGGTTTCAGTATCAAAGGCAAACAACCCGGCCTTTTGTATCTTTTCTATCCAACCATCAAGCTGTGCCTGATCGGTCACCACCTGATAATCGCGTCGGGTGACTTTTTGTGCTGCCGCCTGTGTCGGGGCTGTGGCTGCCTTGACTGGTTTATTGCCGTCAAGCTCATTCAGCCACGATTTAAATTCAAAGCGCTCCAGATAAGGGCGTAGCGTTTTTTTATCTGCCTCTACGATCGTGAGGTCTTCAATGCCCTGATCAAGCTCGACATCCAGCTTGATTGTCGCTAATTCATAGGAAAGCGGTAGGGTCGGAATCGCAGCACGCAAATTCTCACCGATTTTTCCTTTCACCTCATCGGCATGCGCCAGTACTCCGTCGAAACTATCATAGAGACCCAGCCACTTTACCGCCGTCTTCGGCCCACACTTAACCACGCCCGGAATATTATCTGACGTATCTCCCATCAGGGCCAGATAATCGATTATCCGGTTTGGCGGCACACCGAATTTTTCTACCACGCCCTCGATATCCATAGTGGTGCGGCTCATGGTATTGATGAGCGTGACATGCTCATTCACCAGTTGCGCCAGATCTTTATCACTGGTTGAAATAATCACTTTACGCCCCGCTTCAGAGGCCTGATGCGACAACGTTCCAATCACATCATCCGCCTCCACACCAACGACACTCAACAGAGGCAACCCCATAGCACGTATCAAATTGTGCAGTGGCTCAATCTGTGCTCTCAAATCATCCGGCATCGGTGGTCGTGTAGCCTTGTACTCGGCATACATATCGTTTCGGAATGTTTTGCCTTTGGCATCAAAAACTACTGCCATGTGAGTTGGATTGTAGGTTTCCAGCAATCGACGCAGCATGTTTACCACACCGAGCATCGCACCGGTTGGCTCACCGGATTTATTGGTTAACGGTGGCAGTGCGTGAAAAGCACGGAACAGATACGACGATCCATCAACCAGTACCAGTGGCGGCGAGTCAGACATTTCAGGCCCTGTAATTAAGTAGGTAAATACACTTTAGCAACACGCGACGATTACATAGGAACATCAGCTACACTTAGCCTGTTCAACTCTGTTCGTCCAGGATAGACACTGCAAGCCACACGCTGCAGGCTATCCCGATATATTACGGCAACAAAGAGACGGCGTCTCTGCCGCTGACACTCAGTGATAAAAATTCATGACAAAAACCCCTATCAAGCGAAAGCCGCAACTAAGACAGTCCGCCGATATTGATCACGCATTGAGCCGGGAATCGTGGAAAATTTTCCAGATTATGGCCGAATTTGTCGAAGGCTTTCAGAAGCTGGCCGCAATTAGCCCCTCTGTCAGCGTGTTTGGCTCAGCGCGATTTTCAGCGGACCATAAATACTCGGTTCTCATCGAAGAGATCTCAAGAAAATTGTCTGATGCCGGCTTTGCGGTAGTCAGTGGCGGCGGACCCGGAATCATGGAGGCATCCAACCGCGGCGCTTTTGCAGGGAAATCGGCCAGTGTCGGTTTAAACATCCAGTTGCCGTTTGAGCAATCGGGTAACCCCTACCAGGACATTGGCATCACCTTCAAATACTTTTTCGCCCGCAAAGTCATGTTCGTGAAATATGCCTCTGCGTATGTCGTGATGCCCGGCGGTTTCGGCACTCTGGATGAAATGGCAGAAATCCTTACCCTGATACAAACCGGCAAATCCCGAAAAATCCCGGTGATTCTGGTCGGCCATGAATTCTGGGACGGTTTTGTCGACTGGCTGCGGGAATCTATGTTGGCGATGGGCACAATCAGTGAATCCGACCTCGATTTATTCACCATCGAAGACGATCCGGACAAGGTGATTGAAAAAATCTTCGACTTCTACGAAGGGGTAGACATGGACACTGTTTTCGCCAACGACGACATCAGCATGGAAATCTAGACTCACCTCCACTAGGCTGCGCCGCTGCACAACGCCTACGGCAATTTCTCATGTCCGTCTTTACAACGATCACACCGGAACAGCTACAACCTTTCCTGAAAGGGTATGGGGTGGGTGAACTACTCAATCTGACCGGTATTCAAGCAGGTATCACCAACACTAATTATTTTGTTGATACCGCCACGGGACGCTATGTACTGACAATCGTCGAAAACGAGAGTGCCGCAGACGTCGAGTGGTTTATGCAACTACTGAACACACTCTGTGACGCACAAATACCCTGCGCACGCCCCGTTTTGTCAGACAATAATCGCTACACCGGCAGTCTGGCAGACAAACCTGCCACTCTGGTTAATTGTCTTCCGGGCGCTGACAAAGTAGCGGTGACCGCCGACGATTGCTATGCCCTCGGCGAGCAAATGGCAAACATACATCTGGTTTGTCAGAACTATTTATCAAAGCGTAGCGACTCTCGCGGCCCGGCCTGGCGTGACGCAACCGCAAAGCAAGTGATGAATTGCCTGAGCGATTCGAATCAAAACCTGTTGCAACGCGAACTGATAATTCAGGCAGACGGCTTTCTCGATTCACTGCCCTGCAGTGTGATTCACGCCGATCTGTTTCGCGATAATGTTCTATTCAACGAATCAAAAATCAGTGGCATTATTGATGTCTACTACGCCTGTAATGGCTGCATGCTTTATGATATCGCCATCGCCTTTAATGACTGGTGCCGACTGGCAGATTCGTCTGTCGACAACGCCCGCGCCACGGCGTTAATCAGCGGTTATGAATCTATCCGCCCATGGGAACCATCAGAAAAAGAAGCCTGGCCTGTCGCCATCAAAGCGGCCGCACTTCGATTCTGGCTATCCCGACTGCAGGACCTTCACTTCCCCCCTGACGGCGCACTCACCCACACAAAAGATCCGACCATTTTTCAGACCATTCTGGAAAATTCAACCTTATAAGCCGACACCGCACCCCGTGGTTAGAGATGTCGGTGCTAATCAGATCAATTGGCACAATATAAGGTGAAAAAGTGTTACCCTCCAACGGCAATTTACATTTTGACAACGCCTTCCGGTATCTGAGCGAACCCGGGAAAACTTGTCATCGCACCGCTATTCGCACATAGAAAACAACATGTTGGAGAATACCTGACAATGAAAAGACGTGATTTTATTAAAACTGGTGCCGTCGCTGGCGCCGCGGCAACCGCAGCTGCAGGAACCATTACCTCAGCACCAGCGATTGCTCAATCCAAAACTGAACTCACCATTGTTTCTACCTGGCCTCGCGATTTTCCAGGTTTGGGATTAAGTGCTCAGCGACTGGCAGCACGAATCACTGAACTGTCGGATGGTGCTATCGAAACTCAGTACTTCGCTGCCGGTGAGCGTGTTGGTGCATTCGACGTATTTGATGAAGTTGCCGCTGGTAACAGCCAGGCGTATATCGCAGCAGACTACTACTGGAAAGGCAAGCACCCGGGTTTCGCGTACTTCACTTCAGTCCCTTTTGGCATGACCACTCCTGAGTGGAACGCATGGATTAAATTCAAAGACGGACAGGCCCTGTGGGATGAATTGTCTGGCGAATTCGGCCTGAAAGCACTTACCTGTGGTGGCACTGGCGCTCAAATGGGTGGCTGGTTCAACAAAGAAATCGAAACCGCTGACGACCTCAAAGGCCTGAAAATGCGTATACCGGGTCTGGGTGGCGATGTCATGGCCAAACTGGGTGCATCACCGGTCTCACTACCGGGTGGCCAGATCTATGAAAACCTGGTTTCCGGTGCAATTGACGCGACAGAATGGGTTGGCCCTTACAACGATTACTTCATGAAGTTCTACGAAGCAGCCAAGTACTACTACTCACCGGGAATGCACGAGCCAGGCGGTGGTCTTGCTTTTGGCATGAACGCAGAGTGGTGGGGCAAGCGCAGCAACTACGAAAAAGCAATCATTGAAGCGGCGTGTATGGAAGAAAACGCAGCACAGCCTGAAGAAGCCATCGCAAATAATGGCTTGTATCTGTCACGTATGGTCAATGACCATGGCGTTGAGTTGCGCTCATTCAACGATGAAATCTACGACAGCTTTGGTGAAGCTGCTGCAGAGGTGTTTGAAGAAACTCGCGATCACAGTGCACTTGCCACCAAGATCGACGACAGCTTCCAGGCTTCACTTCGTGAAATGGGTTCCTACCTGAAGCTTGCCGAAATCGGCTTTTCCAATCAGCGTAACCGCGTATTGGATCTGTAGTAAAAAGTGGTACACGGGGCGGTTTTCCGCCCCGTTTTTTTTCAGTGTAAGACCAGCCCTTTGCGCACACCAGTGACCAATCCATCTCATTGCACTAATCGGTACCAGCGCCTGGTCAAATCAAATCGATCACTCTAATAAACAAGCAGAGCAAGCAGCGATGGAAACTGCCGAACCACTCCCACGCCGAGCGGATACTCTTAGTCGACTATTTAGCTGGGCCATGCTGGCCTTTCTGGCCGCCTATTTAATCAACAACACACTGGTTCATGCCAAAAAGTGGCCGGGAGTTGCCAGCGCTTTTTCAGCTGAATTCGATTGGCGATCGTGGGCGCAAATCCTGATCTATATCCTGTTTTTTGCCGCGGCCTGGCTATTCGTCAAAGGCAAGCCCAGAAGCTTGCGCACTGATGCCGCCACTATCACCTCATTCAATGCCTACCTGATACGCTCTTTGTTCTGGGCGGTTCTGTTTATCGGGTTGGCAGACATGGCCATTTCTTTCCTTCGTGTGGAGGGGTTATTGCCGAATTTAGTGAGTGAGCAACTCACCAAAGATCTGGGTCGACCACAATATCGCGGGCCTAACGTTCATGTTCCTCTGCTGCTACTCGGATTCATCTTTGGTGCGTTCACTCGAACTTTAGGATTCCACTGGTTTGCGTTACTTATTGTGATCGCCGAACTCGCTATTGTGATCACCCGTTTTATCTTCAGCTACGAACAAGCGTTTATGGGCGACCTGGTGCGCTTCTGGTATGCCGCACTTTTTCTGTTTGCCAGCGCCTACACCCTTTTGCAAGAAGGTCACGTCAGAGTAGATATTTTTTATTCAGGGATGAAAGACAGTAAAAAAGGATTCGTAAATGCCTTCGGTGCAATCGCGTTCGGTGTCACCCTATGCTGGACCATCATCATCATCGGTCTTGGTGGAAAAGCAGCAATTATCTACGGACCTCTGGCTAATTTTGAAGTCTCTCAATCCGGCTTTGGCATGTACACCAAGTATCTGATGGCAGGTTTTCTTGGCGTATTCGCCATCACGATGTTGTTACAGTTTCTGGCGCAGTTCCTTGAGTCCTGTGCAGATTATCGAAAGTTACCCGGTGGCCGTAAAGTCGCCACTGAAATCGCACACTAGAAAGAGGAATCTAGATTATGGAACTCGTCTTTCTGGCTTTGTTGCTGATACTTCTCGCACTCGCACTCGGCTCTGGATATCCGGTCGCTTTTGCCTTGCCCGGATCCGCTATCCTCACCATCGCTGTCGCCGCTGCCTGTGGCTGGGCGTTTGGCGGTAGCCCCGATGCCTACTTTGCACAGGGGGGACCCAGCCAATGGCTCTCGGCCGGGGTCACCAATTTACGGGGTATCTACTGGGAGGTCGAGCGCGACACCCTGATTGCTATTCCATTATTTATCTTTATGGGCATCATGCTGCAGCGTTCAAAAATCGCTGAAGATTTGCTGATGACTATGGCGCAACTGTTCGGCCCGGTGCCGGGCGGCCTGGGTATCTCGGTGGTATTCGTTGGTGCTCTACTCGCGGCTACAACCGGCATTGTCGGCGCAACAGTGGTGGCAATGGGATTGATCTCACTGCCTGTTATGTTGCGTAACAACTATTCCCCGGCGCTTGCCACCGGCACCATTGCGGCTTCCGGCACCCTGGGACAGATAATTCCGCCCTCGATTGTGCTGATCATTCTGGCAGACCAACTGGCCAGCGCCACGGACCAGGCCAGTACTGCCCGCAAAGCGTTATACAAAGTATCGACCGGCGAAATTTCAATGCCATCGGAATTCGATGTCAGTTCGACCAGCGCGGGTGAAATGTTTCTGGGGGCGTTCGTACCAGGCCTGGTATTGGTGTGTTTGTACATGGCGTACATCCTGGTCTATGCGCTTATTCGACCTAAGAACGCCCCGGCAGTTCGAAGTATTGGCGGCTACGATCGTGCGTTCCTGGTAAAAGTTTTTGCGACACTGGTGCCTCCACTCACCCTGATATTTCTGGTACTCGGTTCAATCATCACTGGTATCGCTACGGTAAATCAGGCTGGTGCTATTGGTGCTGCCGGTGCATTGCTTATGGCCGGCTACCGCCTTAAGGAAACTGGCCGGGGTGTCTACCTGCCGGCACTGCTTGCCATTGTCTCGCTTGTCTCTATCGGCATCATCCTGATGTTGTTCGATAACAATATCAAAGATATAAAAACCGAACACGATCGCCTGGGCATTACCTTATCTATCATCGCTGTTGCCGGGCTGTTGATTTCACTCTTGTGGAGCGGCATCCGCGTAATGCGTATCAACAACACGCTCTACGAAGTAATGATAGACACCGCGAAAACTACCTCTCTGGTGTTCATTATTCTACTGGGTGCCGCGATGCTCACCGCTGCTTTCCGTGCCTTCGGTGGTGAAGAACTGGTACGCGACTACCTGAATGCTCTGCCTGGCGGCTTCTGGACCAAGTTCATCATTGTGATGGCGGTTATTTTTGTCCTTGGTTTCTTTTTAGACTTTATTGAAATCGCAGTCGTGGTAGTTCCAATAGTTGCACCGATACTTTTGGCAGATCCATCCGCCAATATCACTGCAGTCTGGTTAGGTGTCATGATTGGATTGAATATCCAGACTTCATTCCTCACTCCCCCGTTTGGATTTGCTCTTTTTTACATGCGTGGGGTTGCACCCGCTTCGGTAAAAACGATCCAGATGTATAAAGGGGTTATCGCGTTTATCATGCTACAGATAATGGCCCTTGGCATTGTCGGTTACTATCCACAGTTGGTTAACTATCTGCCAAAACGTCTTCAGCTAACCGCAGAAACTGCACCACCACCGCGGAACCCGAAGCTACAACACTGCGTAGAACAGTACGTGACTCGCGAATTTAATAACCATGGTGATTCGCTACAGGCAGCCATCGATAAGGCCCGTAACCTTGACTACAGTATTCTGCCTAAGAAACTGGCTAAATCTGTCACAGACAGTTTTGACGAAGCCGACAAAACTTTTGGCCTGTTAGCCGATGCAAACGCTGCGGCTGAGACCATCGAAGAAGCGACTGACGATTTCCGTCCGCTACATTCCACCGTTCGGGACATAAGAACTGGTGCCAATCAGTATGACCGGGAAATCAAAGAGCTATCAACAGAGCTGCGTCGACTCGATGACGATGCGCCCGAAACCATGCGAACGACAATCGAATCTCACATCGAAGAACTGACCCTGGCTAAAGCGGATATCGAAGCCACCACACCCGACAACTGGGAAGAAGCCAGATCAGATTTCAATGATCTACAAAAAACAGAACGGGACCAGCGCACCAACTACAGACGCGCTGCGGATAAAGGTTATTCACCTATCGCAGAACTGCAGGAAACGTTGGCAGGCACAGACGCTCTGAATGGCTTGAATGGTGAGATCCAGAAGCTGATAGATCACGTCAATAACAACGAACCAGCTGACTCTGTTGATGTATTAGCCGCATCAAGCAAGTTATTCGGGGATGTAGAAGGCGCATCGAAAATTAAAAGTGAAATCTCTAAAGCGAGAAAAGCCGTTAAAGCGAAAAAACCCAGTAAAGAGAAAGCCATAAAAGCGCTGGAAAAAGCACAGGCAGAATATGATGATCAAATACAGTGGCGTGAAGTCGCGGCCACGACACTCGCTGCACCGATCGCTGAATACGAAGAAGCTATTCGCAGCACGATTGGCGTACGCCAACAATCACGGTTAACTAAAAAACAAGCGCTTTATGTAGCAGCGTGTGATGCTGACCATCGGGATATTTCATTGAATTTCTAGCGCGACCAGCGACGTTATTTAAGGGCTATGGAATACAACGTATAGTATTGAGAGCAAGCGGTCGGACTGTCGGCCGCTCAATAGAAATTCGGATAAAGACGATTATGGCTACAGGTTTGTCCGCAACCACGGCGAACAGCTATCCAGACCCGGATGCCCGTACAGAAGAAACAAAGGCCAGCGTATAAGCTGGCCTCTGTATTGGTTTTACACTGAACTAAGCATAGCTTTGCACCAGTACGTACTACGCCACCACTTCCTCACCCATTTTCACCAAAGCTGCGGCTGCGCGTTTATACCCCTGACTCGACGCTGCTTCAAATAAACGCTTGGCATCAGCCAGGTTTTCAGCGTCACCCCAACTGCCCCAGCCATTTTGTCGCATCACACCCAGATTATATTGGGCACGAGCATCCCCTTGTTCGGCAGCGCGTTCAAACCACTTTGCCGACCGGCGTAAATTTTTCACCACCCCTTTGCCATGCGCGTAACGCAGTGCCAGATTAGTTTGTGCTCGATAGTTTCCACGCTCTGCAGCCTGTCGGTACCACACGATCGCTTCTTCTTCGTCCTTATCGATCCCCTGACCGTGTTCATACATTCGGCCAAGGTTATATTGCGCCGCAGCGTTATCCTGATCTGCCGCATTGCGTAACCAGTAAACCGCCTGATACACATCTTTCGGGACACCCAAACCCAACGCACAGCCAATACCTAAATCAAGTTGTGCCTGTGCATAGCCGGACTCAGCAGCTTTGCGGAACCATTTCATCGCAGCGGGGTAATTTTGAAAGTCTGCGACACCGTTGATGTAACAAACCCCTAAATCAAACTGCGACGTTGCATGCCCGTTTTCTGCCGCACGAGTAAACCAATGCACAGACGTTTCATCGCTCTGTGGAACCATATTGCCTGTTGCATACATCTTGGCCAACATGACCTGCGCGTGAACATCACCGCGCTCAGCCGCAAGGCTAAACCATTTAACCGCTTCCTTTTTATCTTTGGGCACGCCACGGCCCTGCGTATAACAGACACCCAAATCAAACTGCGCGACAACATGGCCTTTCTCTGATGCTGCCCGGTAATAGTGCACCGCGGCCTGGCGATTTTGCAAAACCCCGTGGCCAACGGAGTGCATATACCCTAAAAAACCCTGTGCGCAGGAATTTCCCTGATCAGCAGCTATCTGAAAGTATTGCGCTGCTTTGTCATAATTTTGTTCAATATACTGGCCGTCAAAGTACATGGTGCCTTTAAATAGCGAACCCCACTCACCGCGGGCTTTTGACTCTTTTTCGATCCAGTCCCGCGCGCTCTCATAATGCTCGTCACGTACTTGCTGCGGGAATTTCCCTTCGCATAGCAAAGCAATGGCGGCACTCGCACCCAGATGCTTTTTGCCAGCAGCATTGACTAGCAATTCAATGGCAGCATCTTCGTCCATCGGGGTATCTTCAGCACCACGGCGCAAATCCATTGCCCGCAAAAAGTGCTCTTCTGAATCCGGCGCCTGGACCAGCGTAAGCTCCCCGCCGCCTGGCAGCGATTTGCTGACCCGTCTGCGCTTGCCAGCTTTGCTGAATGCGCTGATATTATCGTTAGGTTTTTTCATGGTTAACTGCTGTTGCTGCTTATCTCTTTATGCAGCCAAATATACCGCTGGAGTGGGTTTTCGGGTGCAAGGTCTCCAGCCTGTAAGTCCGGAGACTTGTAAGTTAAGGCTATTTTAACTCACCAAAGAAACTCAACACCGGACCAGTTGTTGGTCACCATCACAATTCCATCATAGAGTTGGGAATTTAGTTCCTAACATCCGTGGATATTCGCGTGGACTCCTTGATTATTTCCATCACAATGTAAGAACGGGTGTCCCTGACACCAGGCAGATCTCGCAAAATCTCACCTAACAACTGCCGATATTCAGCCATATCTGCAACACGGATTTTCATCAGATAATCAAAATCTCCCGATAGCAGATGGCACTCCAGTAGATAGGGAATTCTCAGCGCAGCCTGTTTAAATTGTTCGAAAATCTGCTTGCTGTCGTATTCCAGTTTGATTTCCACATACACCATCAGGCCTGCCTCAAGCAGTTCCGGATTCAGGATCGCTGTGTAACCTGAAATATAGCCGTCTGCCTCCAGACGCTTTACACGCTCGAGACACGGAGAGGTGCTCAGGCCGATTTTATCGCCCAACTCTACATAGGATATTCGGGCGTTCTTCTGTAGCTCATCCAGAATACGCCGATCTATACGATCCAGCTTTTTCGCAACCATACTGGAAATTTATCTGGTTATATTCATTTATTCAACAATATCTATGGCAATTTATATTATTTCAGGTTATTTATCCGGCAATATCGGCCTAAACTCGACGATATTTCCGGTACCGGCCAACACCGGTGCTTTCACCTGGCAAAATCTAGCCACAGAGCTATACAAAGGCCATCAATACTGCAGGAGCGTTACCATGTTAATAGGTGTACCAAAAGAGATTAAAAACCACGAATACCGTGTTGGCCTGACACCGGTTAGCGTGCGCGAACTGGTCGCCAACGGCCACTCAGTTATGATGCAAACCGGTGCTGGTGGTGGTATCGGGGAAAGCGATCAGTCTTACATTGACGCTGGCGCTACCATCGCTAAAACCGCAGAAGATGTTTTTGCCGATGCAGAGATGATCGTCAAGGTCAAAGAGCCGCAGCCGGTTGAATGCAAAATGTTACGGCCTGGCCAAATTCTTTTTACTTATCTGCACCTGGCTCCAGACCCGACCCAAACCAACCTGCTGGTCGAATCTGAATCAGTGGCCATTGCCTATGAAACAGTGACTGACAACAGCGGTGGTCTGCCATTACTGGCCCCGATGTCAGAAGTTGCCGGCCGTATGTCAATTCACGCCGGTGCCACTTGTCTTGAAAAATCCAATGGCGGTGCGGGCAAATTGCTCGGTGGTGTTCCCGGTGTTGCCCCTGCCAATGTCCTCGTCATCGGTGGCGGAGTTGTAGGTACCAACGCAATGCAAATGGCTGTCGGCATGAATGCTAATGTCACGGTTCTGGATCGATCAATCAATCGCCTGCGTGAGCTTGATGCCCAGTTTGGCGGCAGAGTATCAACTGTCTATTCAACACGATCAGCACTTGAGCAACATGTTGCCAATGCAGACCTGGTCATTGGTGCTGTACTCATTCCAGGTGCAGCAGCACCGAAGCTTGTAACAAGAGAGATGCTCGGCTCAATGCGTCCGGGATCAGTATTGGTTGATGTAGCGATTGATCAGGGCGGCTGTTTTGAAACATCAAAGGCCACCACTCACCAGGATCCAACCTATATCGTTGACGATATCGTGCACTATTGTGTGGCAAACATGCCGGGTGCAGTCGCAACTACATCAGCGCACGCACTGAACCATGCCACGCTGCCGTTCACACTTTCCCTGGCAAACAACGGTTACAAAGAAGCTCTAAAGCAAGATCATCACTTGCTGCAAGGTCTGAATGTACACCACGGCGCTATCACTAACGCACCCGTTGGTGAAGCACTGGGTATGAGTTATGTGTCACCTGAGTCTGTGCTTTCGTAACATAAGCCGTGCATAAAATAGAGTTGTAACGACATCCCTGAGTCACTTGATTTTTCGTTTATCGTAAAGCGCTCAAAGACACAAGGTTGTCGAAAAACCGCAGTATTAATCAGGGCAGCACCTCGCTGCCTTGTTTATTTTTGAGGAGTAATGTCGTGAGCCTTCTCTTCACTGCTAACGGTGTGACTTTTTTCAATATCACTTTTTCGCACCGGTTGAATACCATAAATTCAATAAGGGCATCTGCAAGCTTTAGCAATACCGGTTCGCCTGGCGGATCGTCAAAATAAAGTGAGACCACCTGCAATACGTTCGACTTTCGATCTGCCTTGCAGTCCACCCTGCCAATGAGTTTATCTTTATAAAGTATCGGCAGACAAAAATATCCAAATTGCCGTTTGGCCTGCGGTACATAGCATTCAATTTGATAGTCAAAACCAAATATCCGCCGGCAACGTTCTCTTTGAATAACGCTATTATCAAACGGTGACAACAACAGCACCCTGTTGCTGGCCTGCTTACGAGTGACCATCAGCGGGTCACAGTACACTGTCGTATCACAGGGCAGCGCAGACTTTAACAAAAGCCCTTCACTGACCTCCTGTTCCAGCACATCTTTCACCGCTTTCCTTAGTTCAGACCCTTTGCGCAGATAGGTGTAGGATTTTATAGCGGCGAACCCGTGCGCACGTAATGTCACATCGACAAAGTATCTGGCCTGCTCTTCCAGTGACGGACAAGCAGTGTCAATGTGCGGCGGCAGCGCACGCTCAATCAGATCGTACTTTTTTTGGAAACCCTGCCGTTCAACGACCATCAAGTCCCCCTGAATAAAAAGTTGTTCAAGCGCCTGTTTTGCCGGTTTCCACTCCCACCAGCCATTGGCGCCACGGGGTGGATCTTCAAAATCACGCGCCATCAGCGGCCCCTCGGTTTTAATCCGCCGCAGAATCTGACGCATCAGCTTGGGGTCAGTATCTGAAAACCAGTGCTTTTTGCCGCTTTTGATCGCATGCATTCTAGGAAGCGCAAACCTGAATTCATCCATTGGCAAATAGGCAGCCGCATGAAACCAGTATTCAAATACCTTCTTTTCGCTGATGAGACTATGCAAATGATCGGGCTTATAGTTGGAGACCCGACTCCAAAGCACATGGTGGTGCGCGCGTTCCACTACCGAAATAGTATCTATTTGTATGTAGCCTAAATGCTGTATCGCCTTTAATACAGCCGCTTTACCACGCCCGAACGCGTCTTTTTGCAGCAGACCCTGACTTAACAACGCCTTCTTTCTAAATTGGGATGCAGTAAACGAATGGCTCATGGTATCTTTTTGGTTTAACTGTCACGATTATTCTACAGGCGGGGCACACTGAGTGCCGCCCATAGTTTCAGCTTCACGAACGCGGACCGGCACTTACATGATCCATGTCCTTGGCTCCATCAATATTGACTACGCATGCGGGGTAGAGCAGCTCCCGACCGCGGGTGAAACCGTCATAGGTAAACAGCTGATGCTGACGCCGGGCGGTAAAGGAGCCAATCAGGCAATTGCAGCAAGAAGAGCCGGTGCCAGGGTGATGATGACCGGTGCTATCGGCACCGATAGTGTGGCTGAACAGGCAATTCATTACCTGCGAGGGGACGGTGTGCTGCTTGATGGCATCGCCACCCTGGACGGCCCCACCGGATGTGCATTCGTATTTGTGGATGCGACAAGCGAAAACCAAATCGTCATTATTCCCGGCGCCAATGGCGGAGTCACTCCAGAGCAGGCCAGGCAACTACCAGTCACACCAGACGATATTCTACTGCTGCAGCTGGAAGTGCCAGTTGCCGTTGTCACCGCAGCAGCAGCCACAGCGAAAAAAGCCGGTGCGCGGGTAATCGCCAACCTCGCCCCTTATCAAACGATGCCGGGCGATTTTTTCAAGTCTGTGGATGTGCTGTTACTCAACGAAACTGAAGCGCAACAACTCGCGACAGAATTCTCTGTCAATATTACAGACAATCCGGCGACTGCCCTCTGCAACCACCTTGAAACAACGGTGGTGATCACACAGGGCGCCGAAGGCGTAGTCGTTGCTGAAGCAAGCGGCCCCGAATTCCGGGTGGCAGGAAAACGCATCAAAGCGTTAGATACCGTTGGCGCAGGAGATACCTTCGCCGGTTTTCTGGGTACTATGCTTGCAGAGGGGAAAACAATGCGGGATTCTGTTGAAATTGCAAACGCAGCTGCCGCACTGGCCTGTACAAAACCGGGAGCGCAGTCAGCAATTCCCACCATTGATGAGCTGAAAGACGTGTAATTCTATGGACACTATAACCGCACATACCAACTATATCGTTCTTGCGCCCACCTCACCTACGCCTAAAGCGTTGGTGAAAAAAATCTCGCAGGCGATGGCTGATATTGACGATATTCGCGAAGCACACCTGCCCAATGTGATTGAATTCGGCATTACTAACACGCCGGAACTCACTCTGTTTGCAGTGGCTGGCAGTGAATGCAATCAAGAACAGCTAAAAGCCACACTGCATTCAAAAATCAATGGCGGCTTTTTCAATAAGAAGTCCATCGCCATTAAAATTATTCCAGAAGATTTCCCGCTACTACAATCGATAAGAGAAACCGATTGCCTTATCGGCTGGCGCGACTAACCGCTTACGTTGCTACTATCCCGGGCAGCTAACACACCGCCCGACTATCGATCAAAAACACTGCGTATTAGCTGGCAGCCGAGCCATATTTCGCTTTATGTAGCGCTTTTGCCTGCTTGACCCACTTGTCGCGCTGTATCCGGCCAGAGAACTGGGGCAACTGGTCATCAAGTTCACTGACACCTTGTCTATCCAAAAGTGCGACCTGTCGAAAATACCAAACACCGGTCTTATGTAACAGCTTCTCCAGCACCGGACCTACGCCCTTTATTTCCTGTAGATCATCGCGCTCGGCTTTTGATGGCGCTTTTTCAGGCACCGACCAGGCAGTTGGAACATAGCCGGACGATGTGCGCTTTTTAGTCGGCGCTTTCTCCGGTGAGACTTGCTCAGAGGCGGCAGCTTTCCGGCTGACCTTACTGATGGATGTCACGTTGGCTGGTGTCGATTCTGTACTTTCCACCCCGGCTTCTCTATTCAGCGTCTGCGGCACCACCACGGGTTGGGGTTCCATTGCCTGATCAACTGAGGGCTCTGGTTCAACAGACCGCTCCGCCGATGTGGCAGTCACGGTACTGACAGGCGCTGAACGGATCGTCCCGGCGCTGCTGCCGGTAGCCACCGAGGTTTCGTTCGCAGAAACTGCAAGTTGACTACCTTGCAATCCCGCATCGCTATTAATACCAGCGCCGGCTCGATTCATCGCTTGTCCACCCGTTGCCAGCGATGGCTCCTGGGGTGAGTAAGCCGACAGACGATGAACTTTGCTTGTGTGCTCCACAGCAACTTCAGCCTGTGGCGATGGCGCGACCGCTTTTTCAGCATGATTCTGAATTTCTGCGTTCGCCTGAGTCAACTGTGTTTGCAGATTCTCTTTTTCGTCCTGAACCTGCTTAAGTTGCGCTTCTTTGTCAGACAATTCACGGTTGTGCTGATCACGTGCCAACTGCTCATTCTCTGCGTGCTGTCGCAATGCCTCCTGCTGCTCAGCAATTTTGTCACGCGATCGCTCAACTTCGCTTTCCACCGCTGCAGACTGCTTAATAGCAGCGGCTTCTTCATTGTTAACCGCTTCTTCCAGGCGCACAGAGAGTTGCTTATAGCGACTGTTAAGATCAAGCAGTGACTGGTCAAGCTCTGCCCTTGTTGCCCTTTCTTTTTCAAGCTCCTGGTTTAACGATTCAACTTCAGCGCTATCAGCCAGAACAGTTGAGTCAGGAGTTGCAATGGCCAGTGCAGAATCAATGTCAGTATCCTGCAGTCCCTGAAGAGAGGCTACCTGCTCACTTTTTAGAAACTCTACCTCAGCCTCTGCAAGCGTTGCACGATCCAGCGCATCATCACGCTCCCTGATCAAAATAGTGTTGGCAGAGTCCACCGATTCAGTTTCTGCTGTCACCAATTGAGCTGGCTGGCTTTGGCTGATATCGGCACGCTGACGACGCCATCGCCACAACAGCCACCCTGTGCCTAAGCCGATAATAAAAGTAACCAGCAGTGGTACCAGAATGTCCCAGATAATCCACGGCATAGTGTTTACTCCTGTGTCATTAATTCGTTGATGCCTGCGTCACTACATTAAAGTGAACACGACGATTTGTTTTTCTGCCTTCCGGCGTATCGTTCGAGGCAATAGGCTTTCGAGGCCCGTAACCCACAGCGACTAAACGACCGGTTGCCACCGCTCGACTAATCAAATAATTCTTTACCGCCAGAGCACGTTCCCGGCTGAGTTTTTCGTTGACTAAATCACGCCCGACATCATCCGTATGCCCTTCTACTTCTATCTGCAGATCCGGAAACTGTTTTAATACCGAGGCGACCCGATCAAGCGTTGCTCTTGATCCAATACTAAGTGTAGCGTTCCCGCTGTTAAACACCACATCACGCTGCACATCAAACGCCAGTTCATCAAGACGCTGCTGCAAAGATGATTCAGCATCCATCGTGGTATCGGCTGTGATAAAAATACGCTCATCGGTTGATAAGCCATTACTGCGCGCGGAAGCCATTACCTGTTCCAGGCTGGATTTTTCCGATTCATTACTTACGTTTGCATGAACTTTCAGTTGCGAGCCATGCATTTGAATCTCACCCGTCACCGAGGGCGTAAAGCGGGCAAGAATCAACGCCAGCTTCTCTATACGCTCATCGGTACCCACCAATGCAGCCTGCTGCTCACTGACACTTAGTTCATCAACCACCAGACTGGAGTCACCCATCGCCTCCTTGGCAGCGAACGTAAGTCGACGATGTTGTTCATCAGAAAAGACCTGACCACTGAGCGTCAGGTAAGACCCGTCGCTTTTGGCAACGACCTCCACCGTGCCACCATTGTTGATGGTGCTTGTCTCACCACTGACCTGAAGGCCTACGATAACAATATCTGCGGCATCTTCGATTAATCTCGCCGACTCTGCACTGATCGCGGTAACACGGTAGTCAAGATTATCTTCGTCAAGATTGGCCACCACATTGGCTACGTTGTCCGGCCCGGCCTTTACAACCAAACGGGCAAGCGCTTCGACTTTGGCATTCCCGCCATTAGAGGCAATATCATTTTCAAGCACATCCAGATTATCGGCAATACTCTCTGTTCCGGACTCAAGCAATGCATTAAGTAAAATCTGGCGTTGCTGCTGGGTCTGAACCATCCCTTCCAGCAAAGCACTGTTGTTTTCGATTCGTACTTCAACCGATAGGGCAGTCTCTTCAAGCGCTACTTCCGCTGTCGGTAACAGGGGGTTTTCATTTTCGGGAGCGGGATCAACATCGATCTCTAAATGTCGAATGCCAGTGGCAAAGAACGCAGACTCCGCATCCATTCCCTGCTGCAATACACTTCGCAATTCTTCGACATCTGTATTCACAGGCAGCTGACCATTGACCAGAAGGTTACGGTAGTCCCAACGCAGGTTAAGCGTAGAGGCATCGATTCCTTCACTTAATAAGCGAGCTCTGCTGAGCCGATCAAGACGGGATTCAATGAAAGGTACCCCCCACGCCACTGTCGTTAATACAGCCACCACAAAGGCCATCAATGACCAGAACCAGACTTTGCTACCGGGCCACGGAGACAAGCCGCGTCGATCCGGCGGGAGATAAGGCTGCCATCCGGAGGCAACATTATTTTGAGTAGTTTCAGACACCGCTTGTTGGCCTATCAATGTTTATATTCAACAGAAACCGGGATCGAAGTAAGTCGATGCCGGTAAAATTTCTTCGTTCAGCCACTACACTCTAAAAGCAGTTTCGTGTTCCCAACAGTTACCTATAGGTCACTGTTCACCATTTTTCAGGGGATTTTTGATGGCGGACCGGCAAACCTGGAGTGCAACAGGCAATAATTCTCTCGCCAGTAAAATGACACCATGCACCTCTTCGATATGGTATCGCAACGGTGTTTAACCTGTTATGTGGCTTATATTCAACGATTCCATGAGACTATCTACTGCCCCGTCCAGTCTTTACACCTTAAAACCAAGGAGCCTTGCAGAGTGTCCACACGCTATGACCAACCGTCTCAAGAGCCACGAAAGCGATCATTCGGTTGCCTGCCTATTCTAGGTCTGATGGTGTTAACAATTGTAATCACCGTTGGTGCTACCTTGTGGGCAATCAATAGCCAGTGGCTCTCAAGGGACTTTAAACCCGTTCAACTATCATCCTCTGAAGAAGAAGTGCTCTCACGTAAGCTGGATGCGCTATCAGCGTTTGATGCATCCTCTGAAGCCGATAAACCAGAGGACACTGTATTTAAGATTGAATCCGATCAAAGCGACGGTAATACAGTTAACATGCAGCCAGAGGTCTATCGCGAAGATAACAGCAAGCGAAGAATTGAACTCACCGAGCGGGAACTCAATGCGCTACTTGCTGAAAACACAGATCTGGCGGAACAGGTCGTGATTGATCTCACTGACAATCTTGCAAGCGTTAAGTTACTGGTAGATCTTGACCCCGATTTTCCGTTCCTCGGTGGAAAAACATTAAAAGTCAGTAGTGGCACAGAGCTCTCGTACAACAGTAACCGCCCCGTGGTTGTCATGAAAGGGGTCAGTGTCTGGGGAGTGCCAATTCCAAACGCCTGGCTGGGAGGCTTGAAGAATATCGACCTTGTAAAAGAATTTGGCGCAGGCGACGGCTTCTGGAAATCCTTTGCTGACGGAATCGAGGATATTCGCGTAGAAGATGGAAAACTGTTGATTCAACTTGCCGAATGAATTTATTCAAAGGCAGAAAGTAATCATACTGCACAACCACTCTGTATCTGCGTGGCATGATTTGACTCTAAACAGCAAATCCATTTGAATAGGGAGAACCAACGTACTTTCACGTTGGGCTACTGATGCCGGAATAACGGATATTACACGCTACAAAGAAACGCTTGATAACCGATTGCGTTATAAAGAGCTGCAAAAATAGTAGTAACAGCAGCCCTTTTCTCCTTCGCACCGTTACCCCGGCATATACATTTAGTAAGCATTTCTACTAATAAAACTTTACGGCTCAAGAGTTAAAATAAACCAAAAGAAACACACAATGACAGATAGCCGCAATGATCCGTTATTCCAGCCGCTCCAGATTGGGCATCTGACCTTAAAAAATCGAATCATGAGTACCAGCCATGCCTGCGGCACTGATGATCAAGGTATGCCGGCTGAGCGATATCAGCACTACCATGAAGAAAAAGCAAAAGGCGGCCTGGCGCTGACAATGTTTGGCGGCTCTTCAAATGTGGCACCGGATTCACCCAGTGTTTTTGATCAGCTGAGAGTTGATAGTGACAAAGTCATTCCGCATCTACAGCGACTGTCTGAAAAAGTGCATGGCCACAACACAGCACTGATGTGCCAGATCACTCATCTCGGCAGACGCGGAGACGCTACTGCTGATAACTGGCTTCCCACCATCGCACCCAGCAGGTTACGCGAGACACTGCATAGAAGTATTCCCCGTGAAATGGATGAACACGATATAAAAAGAGTAGTGAAATCGTTCGGCCAGGCAGCCAGACGCTGCTACGAGGGAGGTATAGACGGATTGGAAACCCATGCAGGGGCGCATTTGATTGGTCAGTTCTTCTCACCCGAAACGAATCAACGCAACGATAAATACGGAGGCAGCGTTGAGAATCGGGTGCGATTCGCATTGATGGTGCATGAAGAAATACGGCAACAGGTCGGCAATAATTTTTTAGTCGGCATGCGAATGTCTATGCATGAAAATCGTGGTGGACTTAACCATGACGATGCGATAAAAATCGCCGAAATTCTACAGCGCGAGGGCGCAATCGATTTTCTAAACTGTGTCTTCGGTCGTATGGATACCACGTTGGCACTGGCAGAATTTAATATGCCGGGTATGACACAACCACTGGCACCGTTTTTAGAACGCATGCGCGGTATAAAGCAGAACATAAAACTGCCTTTGTTCCACGCGGCACGCATCGTTGATATTGCTACCGCACGCTATGCCATCAAAGAGGGGCTACTGGATATGGTAGCGATGACCAGAGCGCATATTGCCGACCCGCAACTGGTCAATAAGATCAAGCGGGGTGATGAACACCGAATCCGCCCCTGCTTTGGCGCAAGCCATTGCATGCATAAAAAGCCTTCCTGCATTCATAACGTTGCAACGGGCAGAGAAAAAGAGCTTCCTCAAAAAATTACCCGGTCAGCGTCCCCGGGGAAAAAAGTAGTGGTAGTCGGCGCTGGCCCGGCAGGCCTTGAAGCCGCCAGAGTAGCCGCTGAACGCGGCCATCAGGTCATCGTTCTGGAAGCCGCCTCACAACCCGGGGGTCAGATCATTCTTGCCAGCAGAGCAACATGGCGTCGGGATATCATCAGCGTAATTGACTGGCGAGTAGCCGAGTTGAAGCATCTGGGTGTTGAACTACGCTTGAATCATTACGCGGAGCCTGCGGATGTTCTATCTCTACGACCCGATACCGTCATCATTGCCACCGGAGGCATACCCGATTTCGGCGCTTTGGAAGGTAGTGAACATTGCGTCAGCAGCTGGGATATTTTATCCGGTGAGGTTCAGCCTGCCGATACGGTACTGGTTTACGACGGAACAGGTCGGCACGAGGCCGCTTCGTGCGCACAGTTTCTGGCCGGTAAAAATGCAGCCGTCACACTGGCAACTATTGATGATAGTGCAGTGGCAGAACTAGGCTATGCCGAGAGAGCATCACATCGCAAAGCCCTGTACCAACACAATATTCCTTTAATCACAGATCTTATGTTGCAGAAGGTCAGTAAAAAAGGAAATCGTCTCACTGCAGTTTTTCGCCATGACCTGACCGATGACAGTGTTGAACACACTGCAGATCAAATCGTCGTCGAACGCGGAACACTGCCAGTTGATGAGCTATTCACCGGGTTAAAACAAAGGTCCACAAATCAGGGGGTCACAAACATTGATGCATTGTTAAAGCTGGAAACCCAACCGTCGATCGGCAAAGGGGATTATTCAGTTTTCTGCGTCGGAGATGCCGTCTCCAGTCGCTCACTACATGCAGCGTTGCTGGATGCCTATAGACTGGCGGTAGCCCTGTAAGCTACCGCCCGCAAATTCAATCAGGAAACACCGCCCATGCAAAGGTATTTGATTTCCAGGTAGTCTTCGATTCCATACTTAGAGCCTTCACGACCAACCCCTGATTCTTTCACGCCGCCAAACGGTGCGACTTCAGTTGAGATCAATCCATCATTAATCCCGACCATACCGGTTTCAAGGGCTTCTGCGACACGCCAGATACGATTAATATCTCTGGAGTAAAAATACGCTGCCAGTCCAAACTCGGTTGAGTTTGCCAAAGCGATCCCTTCAGCTTCTTCTTCAAATTTGATCACCGGGGCGACGGGCCCGAAGGTTTCTTCAGACATCACCGCCATATCTTTTGTGATATCCGCGAGCACAGTCGGCTTGAAAAAGAAGCCGCCCAACTCATCCAGTTCACCACCTAATAATACCCGTGCACCTTTGCTTACAGCATCATCAACATGGCTGGTAACTTTATCTACTGCTGCCTGAGTAATCAGCGGTCCCTGTTGTACATCACCGGAATCAGCAGCGCCCAGTTTCAGCTCTGAAGCTGCAGCGGCAAGGCGGGTACAAAATTCCTCGTAGACGCCACTCTGTACGATGAATCGATTAGTACAAACACAAGTCTGACCGGAGTTTCTATATTTCGAAATCATCGCCCCCTGAACAGCTGCTTCGATATCTGCATCATCAAAAACCACAAAAGGCGCATTTCCACCGAGCTCCATAGATACTTTTTTCACTGTGCCTGCGCATTGCTCCATCAGTAATTTACCGACGGCAGTAGAACCCGTGAAAGATAATTTTCTAACGATCGGTGAAGAGGTTAAAACACCGCCCACTACGGCTGCGTGATCTGAAGTCACCACGCTGAATACGCCGGCTGGCACACCCGCACGTTCTGCAAGCTCTGCCATAGCCAGCGCCGACAATGGAGTTTCTGCAGCCGGCTTCACAACCATGGTGCATCCTGCAGCCAGTGCCGGTCCCACTTTTCTGGCGATCATTGCTGTTGGAAAATTCCACGGTGTGATTGCCGCGGTGACACCGATCGGTTCTTTTAAAACGATGATACGCTTGTCAGCTGCATGGCCGGGTATGACATCGCCGTAGATGCGGCGGCCCTCTTCAGCAAACCACTCCAGAAAGTTAGCACCATAGGCGATCTCGCCGCGACTTTCGGCCATCGGCTTACCTTGCTCAGTGCTCAGAATCACGGCAAGATCTTCCTGATTGGCCATCATCAGTTCAAACCACTTCCGCAAAATTGCGGAGCGTTCTTTAGCCGTCTTTGCACGCCAGGCAGGTAGTGCTTTCTCTGCAGCAGCCACCGCACGTTCTGTGTCTTCGGCATTACAATCCGACACCTGCGCCAGCTGTTCGCCATTAGCCGGATTAGTCACCGCAAAGGTGTCGGCACCGCTTGCTGCACTCCACTGCCCATCAATATAGGCCTTGTCTTTTAATAACGATTTATCGTTAAGTTGCATCTGAGAATCCTGTTTATAGTGTGGTTACGCCACCGGGCCGCGACGCTATGTTTGGTTAAAGTCTATTGCCAAATTGCAGAAGGAGCGAGTCTTCCAACCACAGCCCCTTGTGAATTTTTTATTTCCGGAAAGTACCAGTGATGCATTGATTCATACTGCGATTGATCAATGATCGACAGCTTTCTAAGCACCGCACCCAACGCCGCATCGGCTGCACGTGTGGCACCATCATCGATTTTCAGGGCGATGGCAATTCCACTCGCTGGTGCAATTGCCGCAAAGACACCCTCAGCGCCAGTCTTTACAGCGACACCCTGGTGCGACAACATCGCGGCGGTACAACAACGATCGGTACCGGCAACTAATTCCGGATGTGCCTGCATCGCTTGCAGGATGCGTTGCATGGCCGTTGCGCGATCCTTGGCGTGATTATCAGGGGCACAAAAACCCGAGAGCGCTGTGGCAAACTCGACCAATGGCATCGCCAACGCTGGCAAACCGCAACCATCACGGTCCCACGGATAGGCAAAGACATCACTGCCGCTTAGATCAGCAAGCACCTGCAACCATTGCTGTTGTGTTTCATGGTGATATCCAGAGTAACCCTGAGTTTCAACTTCAAGGTATCTGGCCAGAGTGAGCATTCCAGTATGCTTGCCGGAACAATTGTGCAGACGTTTTTCCGACTCACCACCAGCCCGCAATAGCTGGTGCGCTGTATCTTTGTGCAGCGGCAACGATGGACCACACTCAAGCTGATCTGGCGTCAGGCCAATCCGCGTCATCCACTGCGCCAGCACCTGTTGATGATTTTGTTCTGCATTATGCGATGCACACGCAAGCGCCAGTTCTTGCTGAGTCAGGGAAAAGTGATCAGCAGCGCCCGACTCTATCAGTGGAATTGCCTGTATCGGCTTGAGCGAGGAACGCGGAAAGACAAATGCTTTGCTATCACCAAGCTCAAAGATCACCTCTCCAGAGGCGTTAACAGCCACCACCGCACCGCGATGAATAGACTCAACTTTGTCACTGCGAAAAATTTCTACTAATACCGGATTCAACTGATTTTCCTGGTAGATTAAAGTGATAATAGCTGCTGCTGCTCATCAACCTGTGAAGAGGCAGAATTGATATCATCAACGGAGCAGCAGCAAACCCGCCTCTGCGTTTCGATTTGTTCAACACCAAGGTCTATTTGTGTCCATAGCATCCCTCGGCATGTACGATAATCCCACCATTAGGCCTGCGATTGACCAGCTATGGCAAGTATGGCGAACTCTGTTTAGTCACTCATCGTCGCTCTCGATTATACCGCCCGAAAGTCTCAACCGTGAGATGCCGCTTGCAGAACAATGGCAACATTCTGAGCTTTTTATTTCACAGACTTGCGGATACCCGTATGTGTCGAAATATCGTGACCAGCTGTCGTTGGTGGCCACGCCACGCTACACACACACCGGATGCAGCGGACATCAATATTCAAGCTTTATCGCCACCGCCCGCTCCGGTAGTACCGAACTTGCGGATTACCAGAATAAAATTCTTGCCGCAAATTCTCCAGATTCTCTGTCGGGCCTGATTACACTGGAAATCAGTCTCGCCAACAGCGGTTATCAGCATCCCTTTTTCAGTGAGTGTATCTACAGCCAGGCACATGCAAATTCGATGCAGTTGGTGGCAACCGGCCAGGCCGATCTGTGCTGTGTGGATGCCGTCTCCTGGGCGTTTACCTGCCGCGACCAACCAAACCTTGCCAGAGAATTACAAATTATTGAACAAACCCCGTTGCTGCCGTCACTGCCATTAGTCACCAGTGCACAGCACAGCATCGGGTTTGTACAAAACCTTCAAGAAATAATATTGCACTCGATTGATGATCCATCGGCCAACGAAGCCCTCGACACACTCGGTATCGAAGGCTTCGATATAGTCACTGACGAACAATACAGTGTCATTCTTGATCGTTATGCAACTGTCCCGGGGTCTTTAAAACATCAAATTGCACAACGCTTCAGCAAGGCGGCCTGACTGATCACTCAAGGTAGAGTGCCAACCTTGGTATCACCCGATCAGTGCAAAAAACGGACTGATCGAAAAATACATGATCACCGCTATTACGGCGATTATCGCGACACTCTGGAGCGGATTTTTCAACAGACGCGAAACGACGGTCTCTTTGTGACCACTCTCTTCTAGTTGCTGTTGCTCCGCTCTTAGGCGCACTTTACGCTCTTCCTGATAAACGGCCAGAATCTCCTTCGCGCGTGGCAAATCTTCATCTTCACGAACCCACAACGCAGGAAACGATAAACCCCAGCGCCCTGCACTGGTTTCATACCAGGGGATATGGTGGTCGGTTAGGAGTCCGCGCACATCATCGGCTTCATCTTCGGGGACCAATCGCAGTCGAAATAAAATACACGCCATAAGTTCTGTTTACACCACCCGGTTCTGGCCTCTGGCAGGGCCATAATCAAAAAATATTTTACACAGGGGATCAAACGCCCCCAAGCTAAGCAACCGTCATTGATGAGTCACTATTTATTAACTATAATTAGTTATATGCGACCTTAAGCATTCCCTATGAGACACAATATCAACAATAGTGACCAACTACCTATGTAATTTTGGCCTTATCCATGCATTATTGCACTAGTAATGGGGACTCCGTCACTGCGAGAAGGGTTAAGCCGCTCTATGTTCGCTAGACAAGACGTCCGAACCAGCCCAATCTGGACACCAGACCGTTGAATAAAAACAAAAAAGAAATCAATCATACTGACCAGACTCGTCGAAGGCTTCTGCTGGCAGGAGCAGTTGGGTCATTACTACCACTTTCTACAGCAACTGCTGCAAGTCGCGGCCGCAACATCGTCTACCCTGATCGTTCTCTTGCCCTGTTCAACGTACACACCGGCGAAAAAAACAAAGTGGTCTATTGGTCCGATGGCAAGTACGTCGGCAGCGGCCTGAACGAAATCAACTGGATCTTACGAGATTTTCGCACAGGCGAAATAAAAGCAATCGATCCGCGCCTGTTAAACATACTCTATTTGCTGACCCGCACTCTGGAGACAGAAAAACCGGTGTTAGTCCTGTCAGGATTTCGCTCTAAGAAAACCAACGACATGCTAAGAAAAACCACGGAAGGCGTTGCTAAACGCAGCTTTCACATGGCCGGTCGTGCAATTGATATTCGAATACCCAGGATCGAAACCCGCGATATTCAGAACGTTGCCCTCAAACTGCACGGTGGTGGTGTCGGTTACTATCCTCGCTCTAACTTTGTGCATCTCGATTCAGGTCCTGTTCGCACCTGGTAAACACGGTGCCGGTTATTTCGCGGTATCCAATCGCGGAATCATCAATTGCTCATGCAAATCAGCCTCGCCACCTGGCGGGCAACAACTACAAACAAATAATCCTTGCTACAGCCCTGTGGCTCGTTAATTAACTATTGTTTTAGAAATCAGCTTGCCGGGTATTTATCCCAACACCCCGCGATCCTCTATACTCCAGAGCTTTATCCGGCTGATTCTTATGAAACGCATTACCGCTGGCACAGCACTACTCCCTTTATGTTGCGCCCTGCTAACCACCTCATCGCCCGCACTCGCTAACTGGAGCGGCGGAATCGAGGCCGGCACTCAACTTGGATCCGGTGAAAGCCCGGCACTCAGATTCTACGCCCGGCATCAGGGCGATCCGCTATCACAGTATCTTTATCTCGACTGGATTCGTGAATCAGGCAGCAGCAGTTATCGTCTTGGGTACAACCCCACGTTCAATATCAGCAAATCTATTTTCAGCTTTGGTGAATTCAGCCTTGAACAAGATGATCCCGGTGGTATAGCCCGCGAAATCGATGCAAGAATTGGAATTGGCAATCACTTGTTTCGAACAAAAAACAGCAGCTTTACAGTGCGAACAGGAATCGGTGGAAACAAGCTTGAGTTTGTGGACTCCACAGCGGACACCAGTGAAGGATTTTTCTTCGCGGGGGGATTTTTCAGCACTAAATTAGCGGGCCTTTTACGATTCGACGCTGTGGTTGAATCAACACTCGGAGAGTCGCAGTCAAGCACTAGCGGAGAAGCAGGAGTGTCTTTTCGAATTGGACCTAACACCGCATTAAAATACGCTTATTCGTTTAAGCGTTTTGATTTCGATACCGGGCAAGAGGATATCGTGGACGAAGATTCATTCCTGACCATGACATACGGTTTCTAAACTGCAGCAATAAAAAAGGCCATTTTAAAAAAATGACCTTTTGATACTGCTTTAATATCGGCACCGCTAACTGGTGTCGATCTTTAACCTAATTGAACACCGCATTTGATCCAGTGGCGTTGATTCTAACTTCAACGCGTCGGTTACGCTGACGACCCGCAGAGGTTTCGTTATCAGCAACCGGTGCAGTTTCACCCATGCCACTGGTGAGTACATTAATGCCTTTCAGTGATGCTTCCAGATACTTTCTCACCATCACAGCACGTCGTTCTGACAATGACTGGTTATAGCCAAGTGTGCCAATGTTATCCGCATGACCCACAACCCCTACGCTGTCGATTTGAGAGTTATCGTTTAACTTGGAAATCAGATTGTTCAATTCCTGGCGCCCGTCCGTAGAAAGCTCTGCAGAATCGAATGCAAACAAAGCGGTACCGTCATAAGATAATTTAGCGACTTGCATCGGCACCTGAACTTTCTCGGGTTCTACCGCTACTTTGGCGCTGGCCTGGCACTCTACGGCCATGTTTTCGCTTGCCCAGCCACTGGCTCGGAGACAATCACCGGTTCCGGTCAGAACCCGACTCTCGCTGGTGTTACCAACGAATTTCATATACTTTTCTGAGTCAGACGTCGCTGGTGCATCTGACAGGGTAGTACACCCTTGTAATACTGCTGTCGCAGCAGCAACTGCGATAATCATGTGGCGCATTGGAAATTCTCCGTACCTTGTTCAATTAGTTGCTACCTTGCTGCAGCAACCTTCAAGCTAGCGAATTTCGTGCCTTCCAAAGCTTTACACCCCCCATAGCAATCCATCTTTGGGAACTACCAATCAAAAACCTGGCCAGGTAGATTTTCTATGGTGCAGCGTGCAGCACTCAACGCACTACCGTCGCTTACGCGACAGCGCCGAGGCTACCACGATAAATCGCTCTCGCCACGCTAACTTCTAGCACTCAACAATATTCACCGGCACTTCAATTACATTAATGGCAAGCCCGCCGCGCGCTGTCTCTTTGTATTTGGTTTTCATATCAAGACCTGTATCCCGCATGGTTTTGATCACTTTATCAAGGGACACAAAGTGAGTCCCATCACCTCGCAATGCCATACGCACGGCATTAATAGCCTTGATCGATGCCATCGCGTTACGCTCAATGCAAGGCACCTGAACCAGACCGCCAACCGGGTCACAGGTAAGACCCAAGTTATGCTCCATCGCTATTTCTGCTGCGTTTTCTACTTGCTCCGGGGTTCCCCCCATGACTTCGCAAAGCGCACCCGCGGCCATTGAACAGGCTGAGCCGACTTCTCCCTGACAACCGACTTCTGCACCGGAAATAGAAGCATTCTCTTTATAGAGCACACCGATAGCCCCGGCTGTTAACAGAAACTTCACGATGCCATCTTCATTCGCACCCGGAACAAACCGTTCGTAGTAATGAAGCACTGCAGGAATAATTCCGGCAGCACCATTTGTCGGGGCGGTGACCACACGGCCACCGGCAGCATTTTCTTCATTAACCGCTAACGCGTAAAGATTGACCCAATCAAGAATGCTCAGCGGATCTTTTAATGCTATTTCAGGCCGACCTGCGAGCTGCTTATACATTTCTGCTGCACGACGTTTCACTTTCATGCCGCCCGGTAAAATACCTTCGTTCTGACAACCGTTATTGACACACTCCTGCATCACCGACCAGATATGTAATAACCCTTCTCTTATTTCTGTCTCACTGCGCCACGCCTTCTCATTTTGATACATCACGTCACTGAAATTGCAGCCTGCCTGTTTACATTGTTCGAGTAACTGTTCACCGGTGGTAAAAGGCAGGGGAAGCTCGACCCGGGCTTCCACAATTGGATCATCACCCGTGGCTGCTGCCTCATCGACGACGAAGCCACCACCCACAGAGTAATAAACCGCCGCGTTAATTTCACCACCTTGATCGTCGAACGCTTCGAATCTCATCCCATTCGGATGATAGGGAAGAGACTTTCTTTTATGCAGCGTCAAATGCCGCTTTTCTACGAAGTTTATTGAGTGTACACCTAACAACGGTAACACCTGTTGTTCCCTCACCTGATCCATTATGCCCGGGACAATTTGCGGATCTATGTCTGCTGGAAGTTCACCGATTAAGCCCAGAATAATGGCCTTATCACTGCCATGACCTTTACCGGTGGCACCCAGCGACCCGTACAACTGAACACGAAGCTTGGAGACTTTTTCTAACAAATTGGCGTCCTGCAAATGCCGCACAAACATGCCGGCCGCCAGCATTGGCCCCACAGTATGAGAACTGGAAGGGCCTATACCCACCTTGAACAGATCAAATACACTTATTGCCATTTTCCGGCCTTGTAAAATTAATATCACCCGGCATAGTGAAGGAAGCAGAAAATGCTATTATCTGCTGTTGCCGCTCCGGCGCATTCTCGGCTTGTTTAATGCGAGTAACAAGCGATCGCAAACAAACGTCACTGACAGAACATTAAACTGTAAATACTGCCGAATAAGTACTGTGGAATACCTGGACATACATCGCATAAACTCTTTTACGCAACAGAAACGAACGAAAATTCACAGGCGTTTTCTGATGGTACTGGCCTGCACGATATTAGCCACCTCATGTAGCGGGCCCCTGGTAATGGGCACGGTTTACAATGGCGCCGCCAAGCGAAGTGCCAAGCAAATGAAAGGCCTTGCAAAGTTCGATAAGTCCCAAAAAAACAACATCGATAGCCGCTTCGCACAATTTCACAGCTGGCATAGACAACAACAATTACCACTGTACAGCCAGTTGTTAACTGAAATTGCTAATCAGCTTGATACCAGACAACCAGTTTCTTCAACCTTAACGGCTTCATGGATGCAACAGGCATCCGACTTCTCACTTCGATTACGTCACTGCAGTCCATTAAACGACAGCGCAGAATTCCTTGCCGGCTTAAGCAATGAACAAGTAACAAGCATTGCGAAAGAGACAAACAAAACTCACGATGAACGCGTTCAAAAATATCAGCGCGAGAGCAAACAAAAAAGGACACTCAGAAGACAAGAGGAAATCACCACCTGGGCTGGCCGGGCAGGGCTTAAATTTAATACTGATCAGAAGCAACTGCTTGCTAAAACTCTGGATCAGCAAATCAGTCTGGGTAGCCAGCGATACTACCTGCAGGAACAGTGGATTGTTAAATTTAATCAACTGCTGGAAAATCGTAACCAATCCGGCACAGAGTTCAAGCCCGACCTTAACGATCATATAAATTCACTATGGACGTTAACCCAGGACAGTTACCCGGAAGAATGGCAGCAAAGCATCACACTCTGGGAGCGTTTTTTAACTGACTTTCTGCAACTGCAAACGGATCAGCAAAATAAATCTTTGATTAAAAAAACCCGCAAGGTTGCTGCAACATTGCTTTCTCTCAGCGAAGAGACGAACAATATCGCCACGCCCGTGTGCTTCGGCCCATCAGGGTAATATCGCACCCTGTGATCGTTGCACATCCGCTATTGGAGTCGCGGTGACATTGCTACCCGATGAATTACCCAATCCGGCGGTTTGTCGCAACGTATCAGACAACGGGCACTCATTGAATTCAGCATAATGTAGCGCAACGCTTACCAGTGATTCCTGCGGATCACTATAGGGCAACACCGGATCATCAGTTGCTGCACAGGTCGGCGCGATTCCCTCAAAAAAATCACCCTCCCCTAGTGCATTAACGCTTCTCGAATCGAGTACGTTGACACTGAGTACATCAGGAATTAAATCGTACGACCTTGACGCATAGGGCTTGCCACAAGTGACATCACCGATCGTTATCACCTCCATAAAAGGCTTGAGACCGTTAATCACTTCTTCAGAGGCTGAGCAAGTGGACTGGGTGGTTAAAATAAAAACCCGCTCCAAAGACATCATCGCATTATCGTACTGGCGAAAATTAAAAGTGTAATTTTCAGCAGTATGTTTATCGTTTCGTTGCAGCGTGGTGTAGATGTCACCGGTTTGGCCCTGACCATAAACAGAGCTGGCTAAATCTCTGGAGGCAGATACCAAGCCGCCGCCGTTGTAGCGCAAATCAATGATCAGATCATCAAGCCCCACGTTTCCATAGTCCGCCCGATAATCATCAAGCTGATCGGAAGTGAGCCGGATAAATTCTTCAACCAGCACATAGCCGACGCGCCGACCTGTATCAGGGTGTGTGAATATCGCCTGTCTTCTAACAGGATTCAAAGGATGCTCGGTCCGGCTTATCGTATACCTTTGCTCCGAACCGTCCGGATGCCTTACTTGAAGAGTGCGTTCAACTCCGAGACCTGGCTCTGAAAATAGTTCGCGAAAACCCTCTAGACCCAGCTCTTCGATTGTTCTCCCCTGTGCACCGATAATTCGATCACACCGTTGTATTCCGGCCAGCGCCACTGTGCCAAAATCATCAACACCCGCTATCCGTATATCAATGCCTGCGTTGGTTTGCTCATCCCCGGCTTCCCGCAGGGTAAAGCGCAAACCGTAGCTTCCGGAAACGCCGCCATCTATTCTTAGTTGTCGTTCGGCAGTATTAATTAACGCACTGAAGCGATCTTCAGGCTCTTTTCTAAGATCATCGAGCAACACTCTGAGGTCTGCGTATTCATTCAGCGTCAGGTCGAGTGTCGGTAGATCCCGATACCACAAATACCGATCCTGCATATGGTTGACCAGTGCTTGCCGGGTGGCAACGGATGCAGTAGTCACTGCCACAAGTGCATTATCCGGGATCAGACTTTTTTTAGCCGCAGTATCTGCAGCACCATTTCCACCGCATGCTGCCAGCGCTGCCAGCAATGCAACAGACAGTGCGGATTTTTTAAAGCATCGTAAAACAGTGTTACTACGTTTGAACATTCAATTCACTTTCGATTGCGCTGTTTCTAATGACGAGTAATTTGCCATCAATATTTTCTTCGGTCAGATAAGGAATGGTGTTGATGTACTCAATAGTAAACCCATCTCTTTGCTGCGCATCATCCAGCCTCTGCGGCCAATCATGCTCAGACCACGCATCCCCATTTACAGTAAGCAGCAATGGCGCACTTTCAACCAACACCGAGGTCATATGAGCAATATGTTCAGCAAACACAGGACCGAAGGCACAGACTCCGACACAAATACCCGCGTCGTAACGAATATCATCGACGAGTGGCTCTGTCAGGTCATGCTCTCTCAGTGACTGATAACACTGGCCACCAGTTGCAAGCTGAAGCATCTCCGGGCTGAGATCTACACCCACGATCTGCTGGTAGCCGATATCCGCAAGTTGTCTGCCAACCAATCCGGTACCACAGCCGAATTCGATCACACGGGCATCGGTTGGCACCAGCTTCTTCAACAGAGCAGCCGCGTGCGCGGGTGCCTGGTAACCTGACCCTGAAACATCGTTCTCGTAGCTTGCTGCCCACTTTGCGTAGTGGCCGGCCTTATCCCGGGCGTTATAGGTCTGCTCAAGGTGAGATGAAAGCTTTTTATCTGAATCAGTCATTTGTTTATCCAAGTGCATTAAAATGCAAATTCGTTCGCGAGAACAGCCGCGCAGGTACTGCCAGTGCCCCGATGTGTTAGCCTATCATTTTAGCCACTGGGACCTCGGCGGGTTTGCTCCTGTGATAACAACGCTTTTCTCAAATATTCTCTCTGTAACACCGCAATACAAGTCACCGCATCGCCGGAACCCCCGGCCCGGTGTTTCTTTTGCGGTTATTTGTCTACCTGTTCTCAGCCTGCTTGGCGCTTGCGACAGCGATTCCGGAAATACCGTGAATGGTCAGTTCAGCAACGGCGAGCTCAGCCTTACCTTACCCGCCAGATTGCGCAATGCACAGGCAATCAACCCTAATGCGGTGATTGCGACAGCAACCGTAAACAATCTTGACTACCCGCTCACCAGAAATGACAGCGGGCGTTTCCAAACGTCAATTACCATTGATGCTAATCAGACCGTTACAGCGTCTGTCAGTTTCAGCGAAACTCTGACTGGCGGTGCAGTTATCGAACTTGCCAGTCATCCGGTAATCAGCCGCGACATCGGCAGTGGCAATGCCACTATTGAATTCTTCGATAATAACTATCAAACCGACTTTGATCGCGACGCCGATGGTTGCGATAACCTCTCTGAGCGCGAAGTAGAAACCAATCCGCTGGTGAATGATGCCGTCCCGAGCGGCTTTTCCCGCACGGTGTCTTTCAACCTCCCCGCGATCATTCCAAACCCGGAAATTTCACAGGCCATTATTACCGTGGCAGAATCCCCGCGGGCTGTGCGCAAAACCGGCACGCGTTTTCAAAGCTCCGGGGCTGTTCCGCTGTGTTCGAATGCCAGTATCAATGTGTTGCTACTGCAACAATTTAACGGCAGAACACTGGTCCTGGCAACAGCAAGTGTGGCGCACGGAACCACGCCCAACATAGAGCTCAACGACGGTAGCTTTAACTTCAATGAAGACGCGGATGGTGACGGGCGAATCAATGTGAACGAACTGCGCAACAATACTAATCCTTTTGTCCGGGACTGAATGTAGAGCGCATCATTAACACTCGGCACCAGAGCCACTGTAATCTAACCGGAACAAACGGCCACCGTTAACCACCTGACCCGACGCCTTTCTTTCCAAATATTCACACCCGTTATGAACAACAACATCCGCACAACGCTTGATGGGCTGGCGGTTGTTGCCCGTTGTTAACTGATATGCAATCCAAAACACGAGCGCACTGATGGCCGTCGCAGTCACTCATGCGGTACCATCGTGTTAAGTAGTTGCATTGTGTTTCTCATATTTGCAACACTCTGAACAATCCACTGGGATTTGTCTTTTGGACACGCCAAACGCTCCAGCTTTTTCCCGTGCTTGTGGACCTCAATAATCGACTAACCAATCAACCTGGATTACTCTAATGAATAGATCAAAACAGATAATTCGAAAATGGCTGCCACTAGCTGTGGTACCACTGATGAGCATGGCTGTCCTGAACGGCTGCGGCAGTGATGATGACCCCGTAACAACCACCGATCCCACAGTCGTTGGCGACGGAAACGGTAACGGTATCCCCGACGCTGTTGAAATAACCACCACCCTGGGTGTTGATACAGACGGCGACAACATTGATGACCGTTTTGACGCCGATGAAACCGGCGGTGTTGACCAGGCCGGCGGCGCTGATGGCCTTGCCAATGGCATTGATGATTCATTTGAAGCCAGTGTCACCGGCGGCGACGATGCCAACATGGACGGACTGGATGACGCAGCAGTCGCTGCACTTGGCGGCACTGACGGTGGCGATGGGTCCGATGGCGGCGACGGCACTGATGGTGGTGACGGGACCGACGGCGGCGACGGCACTGATGGTGGTGACGGGACCGACGGCGGTGACGGCACTGATGGTGGTGACGGGACCGATGGCGGCGATGGTACCGACGGCGGTAGCGGCACTGATGGCGGCGGCTCTACCACAGGCTCACTCGGGCCTCTAAAGCTTGGCGACGATCAGGGTACTGTGGATCTAACCTGGGACGGCAACGTTCTAAGCGGTACAGTGACCCCATCTGAAGATGTCGGCGCTACTGAAGCCTGGTTATACACAGGAATTGCCGCTTCTACCGATCCGGGCAGCAAGCTGCTACAACTCAGCAACACCAGCTCAACCTTCAGTTTCCCGATTGGGTTATCAGCTGATCAGATCGCTCCTATTCAAGCGGCAATGGCATCAGGAAATCTGTTTATCCTGGTTGAAAGCGCCAGCGGCCAATTGCGTTCAGACCAGTTGCTACCTCCAGGTGGTGCGGTGATCGCGACTTACACTGCGCTCGAACCCAGTGATACAACTGTATTCTCCACTGGTGCAGCATTCATGAATATCAACACGAACACCGGTGATTTCACGACGTACCTGAATGTTAACCTCAATCCAGCGGATACTGACGAAGATGGCAACCCCATTTCCGTTTCAGCTGCGCATATTCATCAGGATTCAATCACTGGTGATGTGATCGTTCCATTAGCAGACACGGGCGCGAGCATCGCATTCAGCGCAACAGGTCAATTGAGTGCTGACAATCTGACCATTATTACCAGCAATAACGGCTGGTTCAATGTGCATCAGAACGACGGCACTACACCGGGTGCGAGCTTCATGTCTGGGCAGATCAAGGTGCCTTAAACAGCAATTCCAGAGCGGGTATCTTTATCCGCCAGCAGTAATGAAAAAGGCGTCGATCTCGACGCCTTTTTTTGTCCGAAATTCGCTTCAAACCAGGCTAGCTAAACCCACTCGTCATTTGCCGACGAAGCTCCAGTGCCTGGGTCGCAGGTAATTCGTTAATATCGCTATAAGATATCAGCTGGCCTCTGCTTACCGGACGGCTCACCGTCACCGAATGCGCCAAGCCAATAGGCAATGCGTCAGAGAGTACACTTTTTTGCGCAGGGATTAACTTTCCCCAAACAGTGTAGCCACCTTCGCCATCGAGACGATCACCAATCTGTAGATCACGCTTTGCTACTGCCACAGCATCACCACGAAAAAAATCACTGGTACCCGTGGCCTCACCGCGCAATGCAGCACTAAGCACAGAGATTGAAAGCTCAAGGCCAATGAAATGAAAGGGTTTATACTGAGCCGCATAACGACCGCTCTCATCGGTTTGTAATCCATACTGTTTAAAGCACGCCGCCGCGTAATCGTTAGGGGCTTCAAGCACCACATAAACCCCCCAACGTAAATGACGCTCGATGGGCTGGCCATTTCTTTTCAGGCTGGACACAACCTCTACCGAACCCGACTCCGCAAGCACACCACCCGCATCCTGGGGACAGAGCACCTGCGCCAGGTTATCTACATCGCAAGGGGGGAATAACAAGCCGTCATCAGGCACATTCAAGTCACAGGCATTGGCAATGGCCGCCATCTCAATGGCTGATTTTGTACCGTCCAGAAACGAGTTAAACATCTGCGCATTCATACCGGCTGTCGCCGCTTCCCCGGCAGACAAGCCATAGTGATCCCAAACATTATCCGGTGTCACATCATGGTAGGCGGGCAGATATTTTGTGCCTTTGCCTGCCGCGGCAATGTTAAAACCAGTGGCACGGGCCCAGTCCACCATTTCTGCGACCAGCGCCGGCTGGTCACCATAGGCCATCGAATAAACCACACCGGCAGAGCGGGCCCGCGCTGCCAGAGCCGGACCAGCCAGTACATCAGCCTCAACATTGACCATCACCACATGCTTGCCATTTTCGATAGCCATCAAAGCATGTGTGACACCGGCAGTCGGACTACCAGTCGCATCAATCACCACATCAACGGCATCATGCGAACAGGCTACCACCGCATCTTCAATGAACTCTGTTTGTTCAATCAGGCTGTCTGACCAGCCCACCGATCTACAGGCCGCGCGTGCGTTATCCAGTGAAAGATCAACGATTGCGATAACATCCAATCCATCCAGATGCGCGGCCTGAGCCAAAAACATCGACCCGAATTTTCCAGCACCAATCAATGCCACACCAACGCGGCCACCCTGTTCAACTTTTGCTGCCAACAATCGTTTTAAATTCAATGCAGACTCCTTTGCCTGATCTTATTCGCTTGCTGGTAGTTTTAACCGACCTGACTACTTTTCGCCATTACGGATGAGGGGTACGATTGTCATCATGCGACTTTTGAGATGGAAAGCTACTTCACTTTTCCAGAGTTGTTGTCGCTCAAAAGAGATTCCAACGCGTCAATCTTATTTTCCCGCAAGGCAAGATCCGCAGACATCGTCGTTAAATCTTTTGAAGTACCGTACTGCGCCAGTGATGCTTTCAGTGTTTTAATCATTCGATCACGAACGGCTATTGCCTCGGTCAGATCTGCTGTTGTTTTTGACTCAGAGCTATTACTCGCTGTACTGACAGTACCATTGGCACGCACCGCTTGTTCAAGATCAGCAATTCGACGATTCGCCCCTTGCAATCGAGCCTCCAGATCTCTGACACGATTTGCCCGAAAAGCTTCCTCACCGGATTTATTACCCGTCACACTGCTACCTTCACGGTGTCGGTTAACTTCGAGGCGGGATGTTTTAAGCTCGGAGGATAAAGTTTCAATTCGCTTTTTCGCAATCGCCAGCTCACCATTATCAACTTGGCCCGACGATGTGCCCGTGCCTCTTTTCATCGCACCACTAACGCTGGCTGTCTGTAAGCGATCAGACAACTCAGCATTGCGTGCACGCAAATTTTCCGCATCGTTTTTAAGACGTGTGGTGTTTCTTCTTAACGCACTTAAAGTCTCGGCATCTATCCGGCTTCGACGCCAACGCCAGAACATCCAGCCAATAAAAAGCCCCGCCAGAAACGCTGCCATGATTGGTAAAAATATATCCCACAATACCCACAACATAATTTTCCCCTTAAAGAAAGAACTGCCGGATTGAAATCACTGGCGTTAATACGTAAATCCCGAAAATTATTTTCATACGGTCAAAAGGAGGGACGGACACCATTCTATGGTTGTTCATTGAATGATCTGCGCGCCGAAAATTCTACCCGTCGGTTACGTTTTTTCCCGACCACCGTGTCATTAGTGGCAATGGGTACACCTTCGCCAAAGCCCACCGATCGCAGGCGTAATTGATCAATTCCACTGATCTCTAAATATTCCCGCACGGCGCTGGCCCGCTCAAGACTGAGCAATTCATTATCGATTCTGGCACCACTGCTATCGGTATGCCCGGCAACCTGCACAACCGGACGCTGAAAGCGATTCATCGCATCTACAACCTTGTCGAGTGTTCGCTTGGCGTCAAAATTCAGTTCAAATTTTGATGATTCAAAAACCACATTTTCCCTGATCTCTTCAGTTAACAAATCCAGCTCCTGCTGCAATAAGTCAACTTCCCGATCAAGCGATATCGATCGGGACTCAATGTTGCCACCGATGGCCAGACCACTGTTTTCAGCATTATCCCGGACCCTGAACAATTCGGTTGTTTGCTCTTCAAATTCAACCAGAGCATCAAAGTTAAATTCACTGACATTAATAGCCGCTCGCGCTTCAATCGTTTGCGGGAAGGTAGAAACAGCCGCCAAGAGAATTGCCATTCTTTCGTCTGCCAGAGCACTATCATCTGAATTGCTGACCACTGTGATTTGATCATCAACCAGGCCCTCTCCAACTACGGCCGTCGCTGCATCAACCAACTGCTGTTTATGAGCATCGCTGATCGCTACACCCGACAACAACATTCGATCATCATTTTTGATAACGCTAATATCCATCACTCCACCCGGAGCACTTTTCTTGGCGATAATGTCGCCACTGATCACCAGGCCGACATCCCCGGCGGTACCGCGGCGGGCAAGTAATTCATCAACCTGATTTTCATCATCGACGGTGGCATTGAATCGTAGATCAGTTGCAGATAACGCCACATCAGCAGCAGTAGCCTGATCAAGCCCGGCCAGTGTATTGGCAAAACTTTCTATGCGTTGATCAGCACCGGGTATGGCTTCCTGTAACCCGGACACACCAATTTGACGTACTACATTTTGCACACCCACAGCATTGGCAGCAGCTTCGTAGAGTCTGGCTCGATGGGCTTCAGTTAACACCGAACCGGTGAGTAGAATCTGCCCGTCTGACAATGTACCGACCACATCAATTGTCCCCTTCTCTATGACAGGTTCAGGCGGTTGAACTGCCGTGGTGAGTTGCAATTTAATATCGCGAATGCCACCGCCGTCTGTCTCTCTAAGTGTGTCTATAATCTGCTGTTCATCGACACCACTTGCGACTTCACCGCGTAACTCAAGGTTTCGGTAAGTCCAGTCAAGCTCCAGTTTATCCAGATCCACACCGGCAGTTGCTAAATCTGAACGAGCGCTTTGATCAAGGCGACTTTGAAAATGTTGTACGCCCCAATAACTTGTTCCAGCGCCCACCGCACCAAGCAACCCTAATGCAAATAAGCTGATAGAGCCTTTCTTCCACGGCCACTGCTTACCTCGCCCCGGCGGGACAAAGGCAGCCCATTGGCGCGGGCCGAATTCTGTGGATTGATCGGGCATTAGTTGCTCCGCTGCAAAAAATGAATGTTCAGTGAATCATCGCCTATTGCATGCACCTTTGGAGGTTCATATTGTTAATTCTTATAAGAAGACGAGTGATCGATTTATCATGTACAAGCTGTTTTAAATTACACGTACAGCTTATTTATAGTGCTTCACCCTGCCGAACTGTTACTAACTATAAATTCCATGGGAAATAGCACTTTATAAGCACTTAGCCCCACAATTTAACATCCCGGCAAGTAAAACTCCTATATCTTCCTGCTTCGACCAGACCCTGCCATTGATGCAGGAACATCGACAAAAAATTGACTCATGCGTTTCGCTATACAGCCTGGATTAAGTGTAGCGGACCAATCATGTTTAGCTCAGATCATCGAGTGTTAACTAGCGTGTCAACATCGAATATCGGGACAAGATTTATTGTCATGACACGATATATGCATTAAAATGTCATGACATTTATACTTAACCCAACACAGGAATCACACACTATGTCAGCTTGTCTCTTCGTTGCTTTTATATTTTATGTTCTGCGGTCACCGGCTCACGATGCAGCTCTCAGAGGCGAGGCTTAATAACGTGCACAGCGTTCGCCGCTTAACAGTGCGCTATCAATACCCTCACAACCATTCACTCCAAGCTGCAATCCTCCGCAGCGGACAACTTTGTCTGCGTTGAGTTAATATCTCCGCTGGGGCGCGCTTACCCTTCCGCAAAGCCGCGTACTATTACCAGTAAAACGGAGATCAATTTGTTCAACGTACTTACGCAGAAAAAAAACCTTGTCGCAGCCGTCAGTACCGGCTGCTTACTGGTCGCCAGTGGCAACAGTAACGCTGAGCTTCTTAAAAAAGGGCCGAGTGTTTTTAACTATAACTTTGTCGAAGTGAAGTTACTTGATTCAGATGGTTTCGGTCTCACCGGTTCAGCTGACATTCAGGAAAACATTGCCATCAGAGTAGATTTTACTGAAATCGATACTGGCCCATTCGGCGATAGCAGTGCCCTGCGACTCGGCGGCTCTTACTACATTCAATCAAAATCCTACCCACAGGCTGACTGGGTTTTCAGCGCCGGCCTGGATAGCTTCAGCAGTGAAACCGGCTTGTTTCTCTCTGCGGGTACCCGCTACGCCATCGACGATGCACTGGAAATCAACGGAGCAGTAGAATTAACCACCATCGGTGACACTGACATCACACTCGATCTGGCCGCACTGTACGAATTTTCTCCGGGTTTCTCTGGATTTGCAGCGGTTGATGTGGGTGATGACACACAGCTGGCACTCGGTGTGAGATTTTACTGGCGCTGAACAGCCCTTGCACATACGGGGCAACATTGCCCCGGCATTGCGGGTCTTCTCCCCCCTCCAGAGACTCAAATGCCATTGGCAGTCCCGCCGATTGACGTATACTTGTGATTTGTTTGCCGTCACCACCACACGGCTGCCCTCGCAGGCCCCAAGGAGACTCCAATGCGCACCTATTGCCATATTGATCTGACTGATCATTCGGTAAAAAAACAAGAGATGCATGGCGAAGAAATCATCAGCGCCGGGAGACATTTTATTGCCAAATCCCTGCTTGAGCTGGGAGCAGCCTCTGTTGACCCCATGTCTCCTGAAAATCCACTGATATTTTCGGCAGGCCCGTTCGCAGGCAGTAATTTCTCCAATGCCAACCGCACCAGCGTTGGCTGCAAAAGCCCGTTGACAGGCGGCATCAAGGAAGCCAATTCCGGCGGTACTTTCGGCTTCGCTCTCGGGCAGCTAGAACTCGCAGGCTTCACTCTCTACAACGCCTCTGATGACTGGACGATTATTCATTTCTGCAAAGATGGCTCAATCAACTTTGAATCCGCCGCCCCCTATATGGGCATGGGTAACTTTGAAACCGCCGAGAAGCTTCATGAAAAATACGGCAAAAAATGCAGCATCGGACTGTGCGGCCCGGTGGGAGAATACGAAGGCCTGCTAGCCGGCATTGCTTTCAGCGATGTTGATCTAAGACCATCGAGACTCAGCGCACGTGGTGGCGTCGGTGCGGTGATGGGCAATAAGAAGGTAAAAGCCATTATTGTTGATCTGTATAAAATGCCGCAGTTTCATGAACGTAAAAAGCTGATGGGGGCAGTTCGTGAATACAATAAATTACTCAAAGCCGAGCCGGTAATCGATAACTTCGCAAAAACCGGCACCGCCATGATGTCGGATGTCATCAACACACTGGGCGGAATACCTGTCAGAAATTTCACAGCAGGGCGCGCTGTCGATACAACCGTTGAAACATTTAAACTGAGCGGGGACTACCTGCGCGAACAAAACATTGAGCGCGGCGGAGAAACCACTCACGCCTGTATGCCGGGCTGCCTGATTCAATGCAGCAATGTTTACGCAGACAAAGATGGCAACGAAGTCGTCTCACCCGTTGAATACGAAACCATCGGCTTACTGGGCACCAACTGCGGCATCAGTGAGCCCGACGATCTGGCAAAAATAAACTGGCTGGCCAATGATCTGGGTGTCGATACCATTGAACTGGGCGGCACACTGGGCGTGCTGATGGATGCCGGTGAAGCTGAATTCGGTGATGTACCCTATATGGAAAAGATCATCGATGATGACCTGCGTCACGGCACCGGACATGGAAAAATTGTTGCACAAGGGGCGGCAAGAGTCGGCGCCCACTATAAATTACACCGTGTGCCAGTCATTAAAAAGCAAACCATCAGTGCCTATGACCCAAGGGTGATTGAAGTCACCGGCCTGACTATGATGATGACGGCTCAGGGTGCTGATCACACAGCGGGCAATCTACCCACCTATGAATGCGAGGGTAAAGATATCAACGAACTGGTACACGCAAGCCTGGATGCTCAAGTGCTTACTGCATCCAGTGATTCACTGGGTCTGTGTATTTTCGGACGATCGGTATCTAACGCAAAAATCGATTTCATGGTCAATGCATTGAATGATGCACATGGCACTTCGTTAAAGAGTGATTTCTATACACAGATCGGTGTTGACACGCTACGTATGGAGAACGAATTCAACGAAGCAGCAGGATTCGCCGCCATTGACGATGATCTGCCTGACTTCTTTTATTCAGAAGCGCTTGCCCCGACCAATAACCTGGCGCGATTTCATGGCGCAGAAGTCAAGCAATCTGCTGAAGCCTGGTGGCAGCAAAATCTACCAAAAACCTAAGAACCATGCATACCGCGGGCTATTCACTCGCGGTATCACGATCCGAAATAGGCTTCTTTAAAATGCGGTCGACACGTTGATTCATAGCGGTCATTACCACCAATCTCTATCTGTGCGCCCTCAGTCACTGCATTGCCGTGCTCATCACGACGCACCACCATGGTGGCTTTTCGACCGCAATGACAGATCGCTTTAAGTTCTTTCAGGTTATCTGCCCACGCCAGCAGGTATTTACTGCCTTCAAACGGTTCGCCCTGAAAATCGGTACGAATACCATAGGCGAGCACCGGCACATCAAGACGATCACACACTTCAGTCAACTGAAACACCTGATCGCGCTTTAGAAATTGCGCTTCATCAATCAACACGCAACTCAATTTTTGTTGTTCGTGTTCCTGCACAACAAGATGGTAAAGATCATCCCCCCCGGTAAATATGGTTGCCTGCGTTTTCAAGCCGATACGTGATGCCACAACCCCGTTTCCAAAACGATCATCGATCACCGGCGCCAGCACCATCGTGTGCATACCCCGCTCACGATAGTTATAGCTCGACTGCAAAAGCGAAGTAGATTTACCCGCATTCATTGAGGAGTAATAGAAATAGAGCTTAGCCATACTTTCCACAGCTGGATCAGAATCACGAAAGACTACCCCGCACCGACAGCTCCCGCAAGCCAATAACATTCAGACCAAAGAATGCAATCGCCACAACCATGTGGTGAAACCGGCTAAGATGGCTTTTTGATCGCAGAGCTAACATATGACAGGCCCGTTAAGCGGTATTCGAGTGATCGATCTCACGTCTATGATTTCAGGGCCGCTCAGCACCATGATGCTGGCGGACCAGGGCGCTGATGTGATCAAGGTTGAGTCGCCACACGGAGATCACTCCAGAAAGGTAGCGACACGTCGTGGCGGGTATTCCGCTTCATTTCTGAATAACAATCGCAATAAACGATCAATCGTACTCGACCTGAAAAAGCCCGCCGGCTTGAGTGCACTGTATCGGCTGCTCGAAGATGCAGATGTCTTTGTACAGAATTTCAGACCCGGTGTCGCAGAGCGTATCGGTATTGGCGAACAGGCACTCAGAGCAGTCAATAGCGATCTGATCACCGTTTCAATCAGCGGTTTCGGCTTTACCGGCCCGTACGCACAAAAACCCGTATTTGATCCGCTCATACAGGCAGTATCCGGCCTGACTACCGTACAGGCAGGTTCCGATCAACAGCGTCCCAGGCTGGTTCGTACCATAGTGCCGGATAAAATCACCGCACTGCAGACCTCCCAGGCAATCACCGCAGCCCTGTTTGCCAGACTGAAAACCGGTATTGCACAACATATCAACATCTCTATGCTCGATACAGTAGTGTTCTTTCTCTGGAGTTCTGACATGGGGGGTCATACTTTTATCGGTGATGAACTCACACAGGAAACTGCACAGTCATACATTGATCTGGTCTATGAAACCAAAGACGGATATATCAGTGTGGCAGTGGTTGCAGATAAAGACTGGCGGGGGCTATCCAGTGCGGTTGAACGCCCTGACTTTCTTGAGGATAAGCGCTTCACCACAGCAGCGCTTCGTGAAGAAAACAAAGACGCCAGAACACAGCTGACACAGGAAGCGCTGTTGTCTTTTAGTAGTCAGGAATTATTAACACGACTCGAGTCAGAAGATGTGCCCTGTGCACCGGTACTTACCCGCCGCGAAATGATTCAACACCCGCAGATCGAAGCCAACCAGACGCTGTTGGAGACCACTCACCCGTCTGCAGGTTCATTGCGTCAGGCACGGCAACCCGCACGATTTTCAATCACACAAATAGCGGCACCCACCCCGGCACCGGCACTCGGACAACACACCGTTGAAGTGCTGACAGAAGCAGGCTTTACCGGACAACAGATCCGGCAGCTAACAGAATCAGGGGCAGCAATAACCGCTACTGAACCTCAGACAAACCAGTGAGATAACCATGATCGATTTCTACTATTGGCCAACGCCCAACGGATGGAAAGTATCTATCCTGCTTGAAGAACTGGGCTTAGAGTACAACACAATCCCTGTTGAGATCGGTGCCGGCGACCAATTTAAACCTGAATTTCTGGCCATCAGCCCGAACGCAAAAATGCCGGCCATCGTCGATCATTCAACCGATACACCAACGACCGTGTTTGAATCCGGAGCCATCCTCTATTATCTCGCTGAAAAGCACCAACGGTTTATTCCACAGACCGCTATCGGTAAAAAAGAAGCACTGGAATGGCTGTTCTGGCAGACCGGCAACCAGGGTCCGATGGGCGGTCAACTGAGCCACTTTGTTAACTATGCGCCGGATGGCGAAGACTATGGCCAGGCACGCTATCTTGGGGAGTATCAACGCAACCTGGCAGTGCTTGAACGTCGTCTGACGGATCGTGAAACTATTCTGGACGATGGCTACAGCATCGCAGATATGATCGCGTTTCCCTGGGTCCTGATAGCAAAGCCACTTAGCGCATCACTGGCCGAATTTCCAAACGTCAGTGCCTGGCGGGCAAGAATAAAGGAAAGGCCAGCCGTGCGCCGTGGCGTTGATTTATTGAAGGATCAACAAAATCGCGGTAAGCATAACGCGCAAAATAACAAAACGTTGTTTAATCAAAGCGCAGAACATTTTAAAAAATAAGGCCGGTGGAAACAAAGTCATTAAGGCGCACGGTACGCCTTTTCCTCAATGAATAGCACATCCGAAACGAAACCGGTCACAGTCAAAATGCGACGATCAAACGCCGCATACCTTCTTACGGCGCCAGCAATACCGGCTTCAATGATCATCAGACGGGCTATCGTTGATGATGCCAGTGCACTGGCTGAGCTACTGGGTCACGCGTATCCATCAGAAAGCTGGACTACAAAAGGCACTGAGGTAGAGTGTTTTCAGGACAACACCGTAAAAGCAACTTTGGTCGTCGTTGACCGTGAACGACTGCTCGCAACGGCCTCGTTGCAGGTACGTTCTGATCTTCGGGAAATCGGGCAGGTGCGGTGGGTAGCGACTGCACTTGACCAGCGTCGCACGGGATTAGCTAAAACACTGGTGACTGAACTGCTTGGTATCGCAGAAACAATCGGGTGCCGCGAAACCCGGCTTCAAACCACCACTAACTTGTCAGGGGCGATCGCCTTGTATTTGCAACTGGGGTTCAAGCCGCTGGTATGCAGCGACGATGAACGAACCGCATGGCAACGAGTATTCAGACTACTGAACAACAGTTCATCATAGATGCCGAACTAGAGAATCTCTGTTTCCACAAAAACAAACTCATAATCATTGGCATTGACCACATTATGCTCGACACCCTCTGCCCGGTAATAAGCAACACCGGTAGTCAGGTCTGCTTTGATATCACCCTCTTTGGTTTCCAGCAATAATTGACCTGTAGTCTGGGGCACCACAACATAATCGTACCCGTGTCGATGCCAACCGGTTTCAGCACCCGCTGCAAAACGCCATTCCGTCACGATCACACGATCGTTCTTCAGTTGTACTGTGGGTACCGCTTTGGGTCGCTCAATGGCCATTTTCCAGTGCTCTTATCGTATATTTGCTGTGGTTACTCTAAAATGCCGCAGGCAGTAGGGCAATGCAAGCCTCAGCGCCTACAATAGCGGTAGCTCACGATCGATACTCACTAACTTCAAGGGTCTGCAATGAATTCGGAAACAGCGAATAACTACGCACGGGATATCTGGCAGAAAGACAAAGATCATCATCTGCACCCCTGGCAGCTATTCGATAGCTTCCATGAAGAGGGCGCCATGGTGATGCATAAAGCAGAGGGCGCGTGGCTCACCGATATTGAGGGTAATCGCTACCTGGATTCTATTGGCGGACTGTGGTGCACCAACATCGGTCAGGGCCGGGAAGAAGTGATTCAGGCAGTGACCGACCAAATGCGCAAGATGGTGTACGCCAGCCCTTTTGTAGATATGACCAATGCACCCGCTGCAGAACTTGCCGCAAAGCTCGCTGAACTGGCCCCCGGTGATTTAAATCATGTGATGTTCAGCTGCGGTGGGTCAACCGCGATAGATTCAGCATATCGACTTATCCAGTTTTATCAAAACTGTCGGGGTAAAACAGACAAAAAACATATTATCGCACGCGAAGGTTCGTACCACGGCAGCACTTATATAGCGATGTCTATCGGTGGTAAAAAAGCAGACCATCCACCAGAGTTCGATTATAAACGCGATACTATTCATCATGTTTCAAGCCCGAACTTTTATCGTCATTCAAACGGGCTATCTGAATCTGACTATCTGGATTTTCTGGTTGATGAGCTGGAACAAAAAATACTGGAAATAGGTGCAGATAAAGTAGCTGCTTTTTTTGCAGAACCCATTCTGGGTGCCGGCGGGGTAATCGTGCCACCCGAGGGCTACCACAAACGCACTTTCGACCTTTGCAAGTCACACGATATTTTATATGTCTCTGATGAGGTGGTCACCGCTTTCGGTAGACTGGGGCATTGGTTTGCCTCTGAAGATGTCTTCGGTATAAAGCCGGATATTATTACCTGCGCTAAAGGCATCAGTTCCGGTTATCTGCCGCTGGGTGCAACGCTGTATTCAGATGAAATTCACAATATCATTAGCGAACCCGGACAGGGTCGCTACTTTGCACATGGATTTACCTATTCCGGTCACCCTGTGTCATGTGCCGCCGCGTTAAAGAATATTGAAATTATGGAAACCGAAAATCTGTTTGAACATGCTCATGAAGTAGGAGACTATTTTTCAGAGCAACTTCAGACACTGAACGACCTGGCAATCGTAGGTGAGGTGCGCGGTATGAAGCTGATGCAGTGTGTTGAGTTTGTGGCCAATAAAGAGACACGTGAAGAATTTCCTGATCACATTGATATCAGTAAAATCATCTCGGATATCGCAGACAAAAAAGGCCTGTTAGTACGACCGATTATTAATCTGAATGTGATGTCACCACCACTGATTATCACCAAAGAGCAGGTAGATTTTATTGTCGCGACACTGCGGGAAAGTATCGAGGAAGTGATGCAAACACTTAAACAAAGCGGCGACTGGAAAGAGGCTTAACCCCCTAACTCTCGCACATATTCTCTTATAAACTTTAACTACAGTGATCACTTATGGTGTCATCAGCAAACACTAACCTCACTGTTGGCGTTGCATTAATAAAGCTGCTTGAACAATATCAGGTAGAACATGTATTCGGCATACCCGGTGTTCATACGATTGAGCTCTACCGTGGCTTAGCCGAAAGCGCCATTCAGCACCATACCCCGCGCCACGAGCAAGGCGCGGGATTTATGGCAGACGGCTACGCACGGGTAAGCCTTAAGCCCGGAGTCTGCTTTGTCATTACCGGCCCGGGACTGACAAACATCGCGACCCCCATGGGACAGGCACTGGCTGATTCCATTCCCATGCTGGTGATCTCAAGCGTTAACGACACGCTCAACACCCCGCAGGCTCGCGGAATGTTGCATGAAATGCCAAATCAACTGGCCTTCAGCAATGAAGTTACCCGCTTCAGCCAGACCATTCATTCTGCCGAAGAGCTACCTGATGCGCTCGCTCGTGCGTTTAGTCTTTTTGCAAGCGCCAGACCCGGGCCGGTGCACCTTCAACTACCTGTGTCACTATTAGGAAAAGCCGTCGATCAAAGCCTGATTAACTCAGTCAACGCCTATGCGATGGTCAGTATGGCGCATCACAATGATATTCAAGCAGCCGCTGCACAGCTGAATAAAGCAAAGCAGCCGTTTATCCTTGCGGGCGGCGGCACAAGAGACGCCAGCGATGAAGTAGTTCAACTGGCTGAAAAAATGGACGCACCGGTTCACCTGACGATCAACGCACGTGGCTGTCTATCGCATCAGCACCCGTTGGCTGTACCCGCAACTTGTTCTCTGCCGTCGGTACGCGAAGCAGTAAATCAGGCTGATATTGTGCTGGCAATCGGAACCGAGCTAGCGGCTACCGATTATGATCAATATAAAGATGGTGATTTTAAAATCGGTCCGCCACTCATTCGTTGCGATATCGACCCGATGCAAATCAATAATAATTATCTGGCCGATACCGGGCTATGCGGTGATGCGGCAAGCACTCTGAAGGCACTAAGCGAGCAGCTACAGCTAAAAACCGAATCGGCAGGGCAATATCGTGCCTCGCAGGCAATGCAGGCAGCCCATGCCGAACTAAGCGTTGAAATGAAACGCCATCTCACCCTGCTGGAGGCGATACGCCATGCCGTGCCAGACACGATTTTCGTCGGTGATTCCACCCAGCTGATCTACAGCGGCAACATGATTTTTAATACCGCAAAACCACAACAGTGGTTTAACTCATCAACCGGTTTCGGCACCCTGGGTTATGCGTTGCCGGCAGCCACGGGTGCAGCATTAGCGGCCAACGGTGATCCGGTTGTTTGCCTGATTGGCGATGGCGGCATCCAGTTTGTACTGGGCGAGCTTGGCGCCCTGAAGGACACCGGACGGTCAGTCGCCATTATTGTCTGGTGCAACAGTGGTTACCGCGAAATAAAAACCACGATGGAAAACGCAAACGTTTCAACAGTCGGCGTAGAGTTTGCCGTACCGGACTTTATCGCCGTTGCTAATTCCTACGGTATTACAGCGAAACGCCTGAACACTGATGAGCAAATCTGCACCGAAATTTCACGCGCCCACACTGCCGGTGAACCCGTGCTGATTGAAATCGATGAGGCTGAATTTATGGCGTCTCAATAGCAACGCCTCTTAAGACAAGCCAAATTTCTCACGCAAAGTGGCGTAGCATTGTTCAGTACGGTGAAAATGTTGTGCCTGCATCCCGAGTGATTCAGCAGCTTCGATATTGGGCTGGCTATCATCAATAAAATAGACCTCTTCAGCAGAAAGGTTATAACGTTCCAGTACCCGCTGAAAAATCTCTGCGTCAGGTTTGATCAGATTTTCCTCAGCTGATATCACCACACCATCAAAAAGTGAGAAGTAATCACGTGTCCGCAGGTAGGCGGCATTCTTCAGTGGCATGTTAGACAATACATACATCGGTATACCGGCAGCTTTCATCTGATGCAGCACATCGACACTGGCTTGCAGATCCACCAGGGAATCCCTGACGACATCAAAACAGTGATTAACTTGTTGAGGCGTTAAGTCAGACTCAGTCACGATACGCTGTGCAACTACTTCTTCAGTAGTGATTCCACGGTCCAGATCGAGCCAGTCCTGATGACCGAGTAAGCCGGTTCTCAAATAATCCGTTTGTGACGGGCTAAGGTTAAACATTTCAAGGACAACTTCAGGGTCCCATCGAATAACCACGTTACCTAAATCCCATAGTGCAATCATAAATCTCTCCTGACTCAGCGTGCATCATCATCGCACTTTTAAACTGGCGAATCTCTAATAACTATTGCAGCAGACAGGCCAAAAAAAGGGCGACCTGCAAGGCCGCCCTTTTTTCGAAATCTAGCGCAAGGATAGATTCATCGTGTTTACTTTTTTACTGATCATAACCCACTTCATCCGCCATCATGGATGCTGTCTTCCGATGAGTTGCTATTTCAGCTAGAGAAGTATCATCGCGTCGAAAAGTTCCCCACGACTCAACCATCGCTGACCAGGACACCTTTGGATTAACCGGGTACTCATGGTTTTGTTCGGCGTACATTCTTTGCGCCATATCTCCGGCAAGAAATTCCATCAGCTTTATCGCGTTTTCTTTGTTAGACGAACTCGCTGTTAAAGACATTCCGCTAATGTTCATATGCGTTCCACGGCCAGCCTGATCCGGGAATATCACCCTGACCGCATCGGCCCAGGCAGATTGCTCTTCATCGAGCATCATATTGCCCATGTAATAACTATTGATCACTGCGACATCACACTCGCCGGCCGCAATGGCCTTTACCTGTGCCCTGTCATTACCCTGTGGCTTACGCGCCAGATTCTGTTTTATACCGGCTAACCAGGTTCGCGCTTCCTCTTCACCACTCTCGCTGATCACCGAAGCGATGAGTGCATTCATATAGGCGTGTTTACCACTTCGGGTACACACCCTTCCCTTCATCTTGCTTTCGGCCAGGTCTTTATAGGTAGTGACCTCGTCCGCGCCGACCCGGTCTTTAGATGCAACGATAATTCGAGCCCGGGTAGTTAAACCAAACCAGTGGCCATCGGGATCACGGTATTCGGCTGGAATTTTTTCATCTAACACAGGGCTTTCTACTGACTGTGTTACTCCGGCCTTCAACGCATCATCAAGCCGACCAATATCAACAGTGAAAATTAAATCGGCCGGGCTGTTATCACCTTCGAGCTTCAGCCGTTCAACCAAACCTTTTTTCGCAAACACCGTGTTGACCTTGATTCCTGTATCCCGCGTGAAGGCATCAAACATTGGTTTGATCAAAAACGGCTGACGATAACTGTAAACATTGACCTCATCCGCTGCATTTGCAAAGGGTGTTAGCAAGCCTGCAATCAGGGAAGCGGCAAATATTCCAAGAAGAGATTTTTTCACGGGGCATCCTTTAAGTGCTATCCAGAAATTAAAAATAATGATAATGCTAATGAGAATGATTATCAATACTATTTTTTGTCACCTCTATTTCAAGCCCGGTACCCATCTAAACATTTTTTTCGCTGACAGGATTTACACGAAAGCCCACCGGGAAGGGCCGGGAAAAGTGAGAGTCAGTTTTGCGAATCAATACCCGTCGTCTTTCAACGGGTCTGCGCAGAGATCAGTCACAATGGAATGCCACTCCACCGAAAACCATTCCCGGAACATGGAATAACTCCGATTCTCGGGCCAGTCTTCCTCGATCAAATGCCAACCAGCCAACTCGTTTTCAAACATTCCCTCAAAACACTGCTCGATGGTTTGACTGCCATCATGATCGAATTCATTACTCGGTAATAAATAAACGTTTTTTTCACCATCGATTGTGGGCAATGCTCCACCGTCGTTCAGGCTCTCTGCCCAATCAAGATAAGGCTTTTTCGGTCTGAGTATCGCGGCACTACGATTTAGCATACTTGCTCCGGGCAATAGGGTAAAAGTAAACGCTCATCAAACATTATATGCCACCGCTTCACTCATCGAACTGTCACGGTGCCATTGCCAATAAAGTTGCTGCAACGCCAGGGTTTGCTCACCCACAGCAGCGTTTGAAAAAGAGTGATCATTGATATGAGTGATCGGCACAATACCGCCGGCAGTCGTGGTCGCAAAAACTTCATCGGCCTGGAACAGTAGCTCTAATGACATTTCCTCCTGAATCACACTGATATTTTTACTGGCACAAAGCTCCATTGCCACCTGACGAGTAATCCCTTCCAACACACCGGAACGTGGTGTTATTGCTACGCCATCCTTGATCAGAAATACATTAAATCCAGGGCCTTCGTTAATTTTACCGTTGTGATCAACTAACAAGGTGTTATCGAATCCAAGATCTTTGGCGGTCATCAATGCCTGTGTAAAATCACCCCAGTGATAGTTTTTCGCCGTGGGATCAACAGAGTTCGCAGGGATACGATTAATCGTATCAGACAAATAGAGTCGCGCACCGGTTTGCAGTGCCTGTTCACCAAACACCCAGACAAACGGCACACACCACGCGTAAAAGTGATTGATACAGTCTCTCGGGTCACGACTACCTGCCGTTGCTGGTTGCCCCCGACTCACAACAAACGAAACATAGGCTTGTTGAAGCCCTGCACGAGCCACAACTTTATGCAAAATTGCGCGTATTTCATCACGCGTTTGATCAACCGAAAGTCGAGACTTCTGCAGACTCCTTTCAAACCGCGTTAAATAATCTTCAAGCCGGAAAAAACGTCCTTCCCACACATGGACAACATCATAGGTTATATCTGAGTGCGTCAGTCCCCAGTCCGTCACTGGAATACACGCGTCTGCCACCGGCATCAGTTTGCCACGCATCCATGCCACTCCAGCGCTCCAGTCGGAATCGTTCATTATTACCCCCTGGTTTCTGGCTTTAGTATTATCTGGTATTCAAACATAACAACTGCCAACTCACACACGCATTCATTCGACCTGCCAAACCCGCAAAGGAACAGAAGATGGACAAATACATCGTAACGAAAGATGAAATAGCAGCATTGCAGGGAACCGATAAAACACATTTCCTGAACGATAACGCAAAACGTCTGAATAAATCACTGGGTGATATGACAGGCCTGAATAATATCGGTTTTCATATTATTGAAGTGCAACCGGGGCACGAGTCAACCGAGTTTCATGTGCATCACTTTGAAGAGGAATGTGTCTATATCCTTGAAGGTACCGCGGAGTCACTAATCGGTGCGTCAAAAACTCAGGTGTCCGCCGGTGATTTTATCGGTTACCGAACCAGCGGTGAGGCACACAAGCTAACTAACACCGGCACCACAACACTGAAGTGCATCGTCGTGGGCCAGCGCCTTGACCATGATGTGGGTGATTATCCGGACAAGCGACAGAGAATTTTTCGCAATAAGAATCAGCCATGGAACCTGGTGGATTTCGATCATATTCAAAAACCGGATGGTGGTAAAAAATAATTCGTTGGCTGTGTCGTCACTCGCCCCGGGATTCACAATGGCCAGGAATTCACAACAATAAAACCTGGGGAAACCTCTATAGGCGCAAAGTCATCTTAAAGCCGGAATCACCAGTCGCTGTGGATATTTCTGAACCAGATCCTATTAATTGGGATTATATTCCCATATACTGCGTGTACGTTAGGTTTACGATGGGAAACGGCACAATGGCAGGTTCACTATTTACAAAGCGTCAGGTTCGCCAGTCACTCACCACGCTGGCGTTAACGACAGTTTTGATCGGCTGTGGCGGCAGTGCCGGTGTACTCTCAGAACCGGTGCCCGGAAATCCGGCAACGCCGCTTACCGATTTTCGGGCTTTGCTAAGCAATGAAGCCGGAACAGCAGCCACAGATTGCGGCACGGTGGCTGCCAATTCTTCCACGACGACTGTTGATGATTGCGTGGCAACAGCCCTGACGGCTAACACGGCTTTTTATGCAATTTACGAATTAAACGGAATTGACTCTTATGTGGCAGATGGGATCTCGCAGGATGCAGCGGGGATCACCAGACTGTGGGCGTATGACAGCAGTACAACCGGACAAGGCAACGATGGACCCGTCGGGGTCAACAACAGTATTTGTAACCAGCCTGTATTTTCAGGCGGTAGCGGCAGTATTCATTCACGATTCCAATGCTCAACCAGCATTGACCAGTTTCAACAGCGTCTACAAAACGAGGCGGGAACAAACGCAGAATTTTGCGGCAGAGTAGAAGCATTGGTGACATCTTTTGCCACAGATGATTGTGTGCAAAATGCTTTTAACGCCGGAGTCCCTTTTTATGCAGTTTTTATGTTGCAGGGATTTGACTCTACCGTGGCCGATGGAATCACGTTTAACGAAACGAAAGAACTGTACTTCTGGGACTACGATAGTAGTACTACCGGACAGGGTGATGCAGGACCTAGTCGTATCGATCAACGCCAGTGTGTTAACCCTGTTTATAGCGGTGGCGCCGGTTCGATTGAATCCCGCTTTGGATGCTATATCACCGTTAGTCAGTTTCAGGATCAGCTCAAGATTTTCTCAGGAACTTCCGCCACCGACTGCGGCATCACTGAGCCTGGAGATGATCTCACCTCCATTAATCAGTGCGTTGCTCAATCTTTCACCGAAGGCACTGCTTTCTATGCGGTTTACAGAAGGTTACAGGGTATTGAATCATCGTTTGCACAAGCAATTTCAAGCGCTGGCAAAGATCGAATCACGCTTTGGGATTACTCAAGCGGCATCTCTTCTGAAGGTGTACCCGGTCCAACTGAAATTGACCGCAGCGACTGCCTGAACCCTGAATATGTTGGCGGCAGTGGCGCGGTAGAGACGATATTCAACTGCCAATAGCGCCCCGGACTTAAACACTCAGGGAAAAATGATGGCTGGTGTTCGTGCCGGTCACTCTCACCAGCCATCACCAGTCCGATTTCTTCTGCCGCTGCATCAGCAGCTTCAACTCCCACAACCTTATGCTGACAATTCACCGTAGAACGATCAGTACATTTAAGTCGATCAATCCACATCAGCGGGTCAGCAACTTCTGATCACCAGGCAACTAGCACGATACCGGTTCCACTGTCTGCTTCATCGGTATCAATCACACCATCAACATTATCGAAAGTCGGAACGAACAGGTTCTGGTCGACGTCTATCAGATTCGCACCCGCATCACCACCATCGCAATGCACAAAGCACTGAACTGACAGAGATAAACGCAGGTGAGCAACGGCCCGAAAAGCAAGCAACCGAGATTGCAGCAAGACCGTTGAAAATATCATTTCAGTAATCAATAACGAATCAGATTATCATGGCAACATCAGCTGACGATTTGCACAAAACCGTTTTTTTTGAGCATAGTGCGTCGCTTCCATGCTTACCGGCGAATACTGAAATCAAATGAATAACCCTGCGCCAAACCCGGATATCGCATTGCGAATCATGAGCTACATCGAAGCTCTGGCCGCACTCTCTGAGAGCCCCGATCACCTGACTCGTGTGTCACTGAGTTCCGAACACAAGCAGGCAAACAACCTGGTGGGTGAGTGGATGGCGGCTTGCGGAATGCAGGTACATACCGATGCCATCGGCAATATTATCGGCCGTTACGAAGGAATCGAAGACGGACCGGCGCTACTGATCGGCTCACACCTCGATACCGTTCGTAACGGCGGGCGTTACGACGGCATGTTAGGAGTGGTGATACCCATCATCTGTGTGGAAATATTGTATAAACAGCAGAAAAAACTCCCTTTCCCGATCGAAATCGTCGGTTTTTGCGATGAGGAAGGCGTACGTTTTCCGTCGACACTGCTTGGCTCAAGAGCGATAGCCGGCACGCTAGGTGAAGAGGTACTGCAGGAATGTGACGCGGCGGGCACCAGCATTGCTGATGCACTTCGTGAATTCGGCCAAAACCCTGATCAACTCCAGACGGCCAAACGACAGTGCGACGACCTGATCGGTTTCGTGGAAATCCACATCGAACAAGGTCCGGTACTGGAACGCGAGAATTTACCGGTCGGGCTGGTGACCGCAATTTCAGGGGCTTCTCGTTACCAGATTGAGGTCACCGGCAAAGCCGGACATGCCGGCACAGTGCCAATGGGACTGCGCCAGGACGCATTAACGGCGGCTTCGGAATGTATATTGGCGATTGAGGATATCTGCACACAATTGCCAGATGTAGTTGGCACCGTAGGGATGATTGATGCGCTGCCGGGTGCCGGCAATGTAATAGCAGGCCAGGTCAATTTTTCACTCGATCTGCGTTCAAGCAAAGACAGCACACGCGACGATGCCGAAGCACAGGTTTTCAGTGCACTGGAAGCGATAAGTCAACGCCGTGGAGTCGCAGTCAAACCGCTGCGAACCTACCAGGCGGACAGCCAGACTTGCGACAGTTGGTTAAGTGGTCAGCTTGCCAACGCCATTAAAAATAGCGGCTATCGTCTGCATTCATTGCCAAGTGGCGCGGGACATGATGCGATGGCCCTGGCAAACCTGACGCGCATCGCGATGCTATTTGTACGATGCAAAGACGGGTTGAGTCATCACCCGGATGAAAGTATCACCGCCGATGATGCAGCAGCGACTGCAGACGTCTTAATGAACCTGCTAACGCAGTTTGATCTGAAAGCTTAGGGTGTATATTCCCACCCCTGTCGCCCGATGACTAATGTAGGCTAGACTGACACCATGTTCAGTGAAAACAACACAACCGATAATCCCCCCAGAGAACGCATACTGATTGCAGTGGGTGGCAATGCCATTCATCCAACCCGGCGTCCGGGTACGGTTGAACAACAGATAGAATTTGCGGTTAAAACCGGTAACGCCCTGCTACCCATCCTTGAGAGTGATAACCAGCTGGTGATCACTCATGGCAATGGGCCAGTGGTGGGTAAAATTTTAATGCGACAGATTCTGACTCGCGACACCATTCCACCAATGAGTATGGATGTGTGTGTCGCTCACAGCCAGGGTGGCATCGCTTATCTGATGATGCAAAACCTCGAAAATGCGCTGCGCAATGTCGGAAATTCCCGTCATGTAGTGTGTTTGCTGACACAGGTGGAAGTCGATCCGAAAGATCCGGCTTTCGACAACCCGACCAAACCTGTCGGTTCTTTTTACAGCGAAGCAGACGCCCGCGATATTGAAAAGAAACTTGGCTGGACCATGCGGGAAGATTCCGGACGCGGCTGGCGCTATGTTGTGCCGTCACCAAGACCAAAGCACATTGTTGATATATCACTCATCGAAACCATCGCGCAAAGCGGCGCCGTTGTCATTGCAGGCGGCGGTGGCGGCATTCCGGTGGTTCGCAACGAAGACGGCACCCGCCACGGTGTAGAGGCTGTGATCGATAAGGATCTCAGTTCAGCGCATATGGCGAATGTACTGGGTATTGAAACCTTGATGATCCTCACTGCTGTGGATAAGGTCTATCTGAATTTCGGGCAGGAAAACCAACGCGCTTTGACAGACGTATCACTGGCGGAAATGGAAAAATTACAAGCCACTGGTGAATTTGCCGAGGGCAGTATGGGGCCGAAAGTCGAAGCGGCGATCGGCTTTCTACAGGGCGGCGGACAACGCGCCATCATTGCACACCTCGATGACGCGGTCGCCGGTTTGGCTGGCACTGCCGGCACCCAGATAAAACGATAAACCGGCACCACTGGCAGAAAATAAAATCCTTCACTATCGGGTGCAGACATTGATGGCAGATTTATTCTGCACCCCGTCAATTATTGACCGCGGTTTTATACACCGCTCACGGTTCAAACCAACAGCACTTCATATTATGATGCCCCGACTAGCGATGCTTTCATCGACAGCAGGCTCCCCCAGGCAGAATGTCTTATGCATAATCTTTATGATGATTTAAATCCACCGGTACGTCGCTTAATGGGACCGGGTCCGGTTGAAGTTGATCCGCGAGTTTTAAACGCGATGTCAATGCCGATGCTGGGTCAATTCGATCCGCACTTCACAGAATACATGAATGAAGTGATGTCGCTTTATCGCGGCATTTTCTGCACAAAGAATCAGTGGACCATGCTGATCGATGGCACAGCGCGCGCTGGCATTGAATCGGTGATGGTATCGGTTCTAAGCCCGGGTGATAAAATACTGGTTCCGGTATTCGGACGTTTCGGACATTTACTTTCAGAGATTGCAAGCCGCTGCCACGCAGAGGTAATCACCATTGAGACTGAATGGGGAACCGTATTCGACCCGCAACAAATTGAAGATGCGATAAAGAAACACCGACCAAAAGTTGTCGCCTGTGTACAGGGAGACACATCGACGACGATGGCGCAGCCACTGGCCGAGATCGGTAAAATATGCCGTGCGCACGATGTGCTTATCTGCGTTGACGCCACGGCTTCAATCACCGGTATGCCACTGGATACCGATGACTGGCAAATTGACGGTGTCACCGCCGGGTTGCAAAAATGTTTATCCGGACCGCCGGGTATCGCACCGATCACTATCAATGAACGCATTGCTGAACTGGTGCGCTCTCGTAAACACATTGAAGAAGGTATTCGGCCCGATGACTATCAGGCCGCCGACGGCGAGATGATTCAGTCCAACTATTTTGATCTCTCGATGATTATGGATTACTGGAGTGAGGCACGGCTTAATCACCACACAGAAGCCACGTCGATGTTATACGCGGCTCGTGAGTGTGCACGCATCGTCTTGAAAGAGGGCTGGCAGAATCGTTTCGAGCGTCATGCACAGACCAGCACCGCATTAGTGAATGGACTACGTGCGATGGATCTCGAGGTATTCGGAGATCTTGCCAACAAAATGCCTAATGTCACTGGCGTTTATATCCCGAAGACCGTCGAAGCCGATAAAGTCCGTGGCGAGATGCTGAATGATTTCGGTATTGAGATTGGTACTTCTTTCGGACCGTTACACGGTAAAATATGGCGTATTGGCACCATGGGCTTTGGTTGCCGGAAAGATAACGTGCTGGCTTGTCTGTCCGCACTTGAAATGACACTGCGGCGCAACGGTCACAGCGCACCGGCAGGTGCCGGAGTGGATGCGGCACTGGCGGTATACAATACAAACAATCCATCCTCCGCCACAACGGCTTAACTCAGGTCAATTATGTCTGCCAGCGATCTCATAAAGAACGGGCCCCGCGTGATCGGAGTGGGTTTGCAGGGTTTTATTGATGACCTGACAGCCCAGGGCCGGGAAGCGGCTGCAGTCGACTGGCGGCCCCCTGCCTCAAAAGATCTGAATGTACTTGCCGCAGCCGAAGCGTTGAGCTCGGGCAGTCTGGATAAAATGATCGACGGGGCCAATGATCAGGCACTCACTAAAATGCACACCGCTGATCCGGTTCTGGTCGATGTGCAACTAGCGGCCGATGTGATACCGGGCCTTGGCGATCATAAAATACTACACGCCGGTCCACCGGTTGAGTGGGACAAAATGTGCGGCCCGATGCAAGGCGCTATTTGTGGTGTGATTGTGTTAGAAGGCTGGGCAAAAAATCTGCAGGCAGCAGAAAAGCTGGCCGCCGGTGGCAAAATAGAATTCGAACCCAACCACCACCATAGCGCGGTAGGTCCCATGACGGGAATGACCTCACAGTCAATGCCGTTAATGGTGGTTGAAAACAGAACCTTCGGCAATAAAAGTTACTGCGCGATCAACGAAGGGCTTGGCAAAGTCATGCGCTTCGGTGGCAACGATGATTCCGTGCTTGATCGTTTGCGCTGGCTTGAGTCTACGCTCGGGCCACTATTAGCAGATACACTGCTGGCCTGCGATGGTATCGGGCTGAAAAACATTATCGCCCGCGGCTTATCAATGGGCGATGAAATGCATCAGCGCAATGTTGCCTGCACCAGTTTAATTCTGCGGGAACTCGCCCCCACAATGGCACGAGTCGCCGAACCCGAAACAGCCTATGAAGTACTGAAATTCATTGCCGGTAACGATCAGTTCTTCTTAAATATTGCGATGGCCATGGGCAAAGCAATCATGGATCCGGTGCGCGATATCGGCGGTTCTTCGATTGTCACCGCGATGTCGCGCAATGGCACCGACTTTGGAATCCGCGTGAGCGGTTGCGGTGATGAGTGGTTTACCGCCCCGGTAGAGATGCCACGCGGATTATATTTCCCGGGCTTCAGCGAAAAAGACGCGAACCCGGATATGGGTGATTCAACCATTGTTGAAACCATCGGCTTAGGTGGTTTTGCAATGGCAGCTTCACCCGCAGTGGCCGGATTTGTAGGTGCCGGAGGAGCAGCAGATGCGATGGCTTATACCAACTCCATGGCCGAAATTTCCTATTCCAGAAACCCCGAATGGACTATACCCGCAATGGATTTTGCCGGAGTCCCTTCAGGGATCGATATCCGCAAAGTGGTGAACAGCGGTATCACACCAACGATCAACACCGGCATCGCGCATCGCGAGCCCGGTATCGGTCAGGTGGGCGCCGGTGTTGTGAATGCACCACTGGCCTGTTTTGAAAAAGCCTGCATAGCGCTATCTGAAAGGTTATCTTCCTCGTGAGTGCCAAACTATGAGTACGATCGTTAACGAAGTGCGTAAAGGCTTCTACCTCGATTCTGTCGCACTGATGCGTCTGTCTGCCGAGATTTCAGGGATGGGTGGTATCGAAGAAGCAGTGCTGATGATTGGCACACCATCGAACTTGCAAATTATGCAGGATGCCGGTGTGCTCAATTCCACCGGCGAAGCAGCCAGCCCCAATGATCTGGTGATCGCGTTGCGTGCCGATGGTAAATCGAGTGCAAACCGGGCTCTGGCACATGCCAACAAGTCACTGGAAGGTGGCGCTCTGAAATCAAGCAGCAGTACAGCACGTGCCCGCACCTTACGCGGCAGCCTGGCAACTTTTCCTGACGCAAATCTGGCGTTAATTTCTACGCCCGGCACCTATGCAGCACGTGAAGCGCGGACAGCACTGGAACTGGGCCTGAATGTAATGATCTTCAGTGACAATGTCAGTATTGAACAAGAATCCTCACTAAAAACCCTGGCTCGCCAAAACAATCTGATCGTGATGGGTCCGGACTGCGGCACCGCTTATATTGATAGCGTGCCCCTGGCATTTGCCAACGCACTGGCACCTGACACCGGTAACACTGCTGATACTAAACGCACAGCAGCAATAGCCGCTTCGGGCACCGGACTGCAGGAATTCGCGGTACTACTGACCCGGTTGGGTGGCAAGCTTACCCATGGGATTGGTGTGGGTGGTCGTGACCTGAGCGACGCCATTGGCGGACTCTCTACCCTGACTGCGATCGATCTTTTAGCCAACGATGAAAACGTTGATCAGATCGTGATGATCTCAAAGCCACCGGGGCGAGACACTGCAAAACTGATATTCGAAAAACTCGCTACCTGTGGAAAACCTGTAATTGCCTGTGTCTTCAATCAAGCGAACGATGCACCGGTCGCGGGTATTCAGCATGCCACCGATTTACGCAATGCCGCAGAACTTGCTACCGGTGAAACCCTGAACCGTCCCGATATACCCCAATTAGCTGAAGAACTTACCAGGTCTTTATCTGCTGGACGCAAACAACTGACAGGGCTTTATACTGGCGGCACCCTTTGTACAGAATCACAACTGGTGCTTAACCGCTCAGGTATTAAAACAGCGTCCAACGCACCGGCACCAGGATCACAAGGACTCGATAGTGAAACCCCACACAGAATTCTTGATCTGGGCGCGGATGAATATACCGTTGGCAGGCCGCACCCGATGATGGAACCTCTGGTAAGGACCAGTGAGTTGGAACAGGCGCTCAATGATCCGTCCATAGCAGTGATACTACTTGATGTCGTGTTGGGCTACGGTGCCCATGAAAACCCTGCCGAGGCGGTCGTTGACACGATGCAGAAATTCGCCAACATTGACGATAAGCCTGTCGTGATTGCATCGGTTTGTGGCACTGAATTCGATCCACAAGGCTTACATCAACAACGCGCTGCATTAACGGTCAGCGGAATAACCGTTTGCAATTGCAATGTCGCCGCCGCAGAACTCGCCGCTGAAGTGATTAACCAGCAGTCCTGATCTAATACAATCTTTTACCACCGATTAACACAACATGATCAGATCTGTTGTACTGGAAATCGGACCACTGGCACAGCGAGTTTTAAGCTATACCCATGGCGAACTGATCGCCGTGTTCGGCAGTACAGTTTATATGAATGGCGGCGGCTCGCTATGTTGTCTGGGTTTGCAAACACTGGTGAACGGGCCGGTTAATATTCGCACCGGCTTGAGTAATTTATCAGCACTCAGTGTCGGTGATCGCTGGACCTATCAGGACAACCTCCTGACCCTTGGTCAATTTTATTACTGCGACAGTAGTAAAGCCTCTCTGTGGAACGCCCCGCAAAAAAAAGGTTTATCCACTACCGCAGCATTTACTAACAGCGTAAAAATAATTGAAAGCGCCTTACTGGCAGAAACCAGTATCAGCAATACCGTGCCAGGGGTAACCCTTTCTCTGACCAGGCAACGGTTGGATAGTTATCAATTACTGCTTGCTGACAGCTTACTGTCACTTGGAGCCACTGAGCCCTATGTTGTTCCTGCAGAACTTTCCGGGCTTATGGGTTGTGGTGATGGCTTAACCCCGGCAGGCGATGATATTCTACTCGGCGTGTTAATCGCCGCGATTCATTTTGATCTGCCTCACCTGTCGGCCCCTTTAATACACTGGCTTAAACAGACCGCCGAAATCAGCACCAGTCACATCAGCTACACGCATTTAATGGCTGCCTGTGAAGGGCAAGCTGTAGAGCACTTGCATGTTCTGCTCAATACCCTGACAAGGGTTATAAACAAATCCAGTGTTGTGGCAGAGAGTGCTCTAAATACACAACTGGAGCAAGCGATCAGTAATCTGATGAATCATGGTCACAGTTCCGGTTACTACACCCTGAGCGGTGTTTTATTAGTACTGAAGTATCTGGCAGGCTCAACGCCCGAAACGGGTTAACTGTGGATCCGGAACACCGGCATCGTGAAAACCCTGCGCTCTTAAAAGACAGGCATCGCAGTGCCCACAAGGCATACCGTTATCAGCCGGATCGTAACAGCTCGTGGTCAGTCCGTAGTCGACGCCATGCTTTAACCCGGTGGCAATAATTTCTGCTTTGGTCATTGTCATCAAAGGGGCGTGGATTGTTATCTTACGTTCGGTTTCAGTCCCGATCACTGTGCCCAGGTTGGCCATCGCTTCAAACGACTTTATAAACTCCGGCCGACAATCAGGATAGCCGGAATAATCCACTGCATTGACGCCGATAAAAATATCATGGCATTTGAGAACTTCGGCCCACGCCAACGCAAAGGACAGGAATATTGTGTTTCGGGCGGGTACATAGGTGATCGGCACTTCATCATTTTGAATCTGATCATCATGTTTAGGTACGTCTATATCAGCAGTTAACGCAGACCCGCCGAATAAACGCAGATCAATATCGGCAATCACATGGTCCTTGATCCTGTACTCCTGTGCAATTGTCGCAGCTGCCGCGAGTTCACCTTGATGACGTTGACCATAGCGAAAAGACAGGGCATTTAGTTCATAGCCCTGCGATTTAACCATCGCCGCCACTGTTGTTGAATCGAGCCCGCCACTTAAAAGCACTATCGCCTTTTTAGTCATTTACTTGCCATCAGAAAAATCCGTATTCTACACTCGCTATCCTGTTTGGCCTATCTGAGTAATATCGGAAACGTCGTTACAACAACACTTGAACCAGAGAGAGTGCCAGACACGCGATAAGTATTTGTACCCTGAACCAATTAAAGGAGGGAGAGGTTGTGGTATGGTTTTTCATCTGCTGGCTCATATTTAAATTCACGTTTAAAGCATAGTCGTGAATCAGGTAAATATGGCGCTGAAAACCGATGCCGGTGTGTTGAATTCTGATGAAAAATGACATCAGTTAATTGACGAAATACCAAAGAGACAGAGCAACAGAGACAGACAATTGGCAGTTAGAAATCGATACCAAATTTCGACAACAATTCTTCGGCTTGTTGGAGGTGTAATCTCTCGATCATTTCCCCATCAAGGTTGATCACACCAAGATCTCTGTTTGCAGGTAATTTAAAAGCGGCAATTATTTTTTGCGCCTGTGATATTTCATCCTGATCAGGAAAGAATATTTCATTGGCAATTTCCACCTGTGACGGGTGAATAAGTGTTTTGCCCGAGAAACCCATCGCTTTGGCTTGCTGACCTTCCAGCCGAAATCCATCGAGGTCTTTGAAATCATTCCAGACGCTATCAAGCACCTGGAGATTATGGTGTTTTGCCATCAGGATGATCTGCATCAGCCACGGGATCAAATATCGTCGGTTCTCAGCGAGTGATACACCGGTTTCCTTGGCGAGATCATTGTGACCGACCACCAGACATTGCAATGAAAAACGGCAGTTTACACCAGCCTTTATTATTTCTGGCAATTCGACAATACCACCCGCCGATTCAATCATAAACCAGCTATGGATTGATTCATTCAGATCTATGTTGATTGAATCGCGCTGAAACCTTTCAATGTCTTCAGCCGATGATACTTTGGGAAGTAGCAACGCATGAGGGCGACAATCAGCGACTGTTTGAATGTCTTTCAGATAGTCATCACTCCCGATGCCGTTGGTTCGAATAACGGTTCGACTATCACCAAACCCGCCAGCGGCAAATGCGTCTACCAGCTGTTGTCGGGCTTGCGCTTTAGCCGCCGGCGCGACAGAATCTTCGAGGTCAAAAACGATAGTATCAGCGTTAATAGTGCGGGACTTTTCAATCGCCCGCGCATTACTGGCTGGAAGATAGAGTACCGAACGAAACAAGGAGTCTTTATTCATGGTCAGAGTATAAACAAGAGACTCTGCGATAGGTAACTCATCTGAGAACACGACTGCAAACGCAAAACGGGGCGCCATTGGCGCCCCGTTTTAGTACAACTTTAAAACATAACTTATTCTACCGTGACACTTTTGGCCAGGTTACGAGGCTGATCCACATCGGTGCCACGCATTACAGCCACATGGTAAGACAATAGCTGTAGGGGAACCGTTAACAACAGCGGTGCTACCGCTTCCGGACACGGTGGTATCTTCACCAGCGTCAAACCATCAACCGGTGCGATATCTGTATCTTCCTCAGTTATTACAAATAACTGACCGCCACGGGTGCGCACTTCTTCAAGGTTGGATTTCAGTTTCTCAAGCAGACTATCGTTTGGCGCGATCGCGACCACCGGTACTTCGTTATCAACCAGTGCCAAAGGCCCGTGCTTCAACTCACCGGCAGGATAACCTTCCGCATGGATATAAGAGATTTCCTTAAGCTTCAATGCACCTTCAAGTGCAATCGGATACATGGGCCCGCGACCCAGGAAGATCGCATGATCTTTCTCTACAAACTCTTCAGCCAGATGCTCTATGGTGCGATCCAGTCCGAGTAGACGCTCCATAGTGATCGGGCTCTCATAAAGGGCGCGAATAATCTCGCCACGCTGAGCGTCTGTTTGTGTTTCTTTGGCTTTGCCCATCGTGAGTGCCACCAGCTGCAATGCCACCAGCTGCGTAGTGAAGGCTTTGGTCGAGGCCACACCGATTTCAGGACCCGCCTTGGTCAGCAATGTAGCATCAGCTTCCCGGGTCAGTGTACTTTCAGGCACATTGCAGATAGCCAGCGTGCCCAGGTATTCGCCAGATTTTTTTACGTCTTCCAGAGCCGCCAATGAGTCAGCCGTTTCACCGGATTGCGATAAGGTGATGTATAGCGTGTTCTTGGGAACAGCAACTGACCGGTATCGATATTCACTGGCAATCTCTACCGTACAAGGTGTTCGGGTATATTCTTCAAACCAGTATTTCGATGTCAGGCCCGCATGGTAACTGGTACCACAGGCGACAATATGAATCGCTTCAACACGGCGCAGCAATGCGGGGTCAAGATCACCAAAGCCGTTCAGCAGTAAGCTGCTATCTGTAATTCTGTCCTGCAAAGTAGCGCGAACGGCATTGGGCTGCTCATAGATCTCTTTGAGCATAAAATGCTTATACGGCCCTTTGTCCACAGACCCCAGTGACAGCGTTGATGTTTTAACCGGTCGCTTAACCTCTGCGCCGGATTCATCCATGATAGTCAGCTTGCCTTCACAGATATCAACGAAGTCACCATCTTCCAGATAAATGAATTCCTGCGTTACCGGTATCAGGGCGGCGGTATCAGATGCAAGGAAATATTCCCCAACGCCTAAGCCCACTAAAAGCGGACTTCCCTTACGCACGGCAACCAGGCGATCCGGAAGCTCGGTATTCAGAACTGCGATGGCATAAGCACCATGAAGCAGCGCCACAGAATTTTTTATACCCTGCAGGTAATCCCCGGCTTTTTCGACTTCACGATGAATCAAATGCACAATGACTTCGGTATCGGTCTGGGAGGAAAATTCGTATCCCGCCGACTGAAGCTCGCTGCGCAATTGCTCGTGATTTTCGATAATGCCATTGTGTACGACAGAAAACTGTTCACTGGAGTTATGCGGATGTGCATTTGCCTCTGATGGCTCACCATGAGTCGCCCAGCGGGTATGTGCGATACCGATACCGCTGTCCATCGGAGACTTTTCCAGCTTCTCGCCCAGCACACCCACTTTACCCAGCGCACGTGTTCGATGAATTTTATAGTCTTTGTCCAGTACAGCTATTCCGGCCGAGTCATAGCCGCGGTACTCCATGCGATGGAGCCCTTCCAGTAAGATGGGAGTAACATTCCGTTGTGCGTACGCTGCAATAATTCCACACATTTTCTATTTTTCCGTTTTTTGTTTTTTTACGGGCCGCGGCCAGTTATCTACTGTTTTTACCTGTGCACGGGTAAAGGCAAGTTGATTAGCTGCTACCGCTTTTGTAATGGTTGAACCCGCACCAATTACAGCGTTCTCTCCCACCACAACCGGTGCAACCAGTTGGGTACAGGAACCAATAAATACACCATCTTCAATAACAGTCTGGTGCTTATTCGCACCGTCATAATTGCAGGTGATAGTGCCGGCACCGATATTGACGCGTTCACCCACCACGCTGTCACCTACATAAGACAGATGATTTACCTTACTGCCCTTGTTGATCACCGATTTTTTAATTTCTACAAAATTTCCAATGTGGGCATCTTCAGCAAGCTCTGCACCCGGTCGAAGCCGTGCAAAGGGACCAAGCGTGCAGTTTTCGCCCACCTTACTATCTTCGATAACAGTATTCGCTTTAATCACTGTTCCATCCGCTATAGACGCATTGCTGATACAACAATTCGGCCCGATAGAAACATTGCTTCCGATGGTTACATCGCCTTCAAACAGGCAGTTCACATCGATAATGCTATCCGGCCCTACTGTTAAGCTGCCACGTACATCTATTCGATTCGGATCACGCAGTGTGACACCGGCTTCCATCAGTGCGTCTGCCTGGTTTCGCTGGTAAATCCGTTCCAGCTCTGCAAGCTGTAAGCGACTGTTCACTCCGGCTGTTTCCCATTCATGTTCCGGATGATGGGTGGAAACCGTCATCCCCTGCTTCACTGCCAGTTCGAATATGTCAGTGAGGTAGTACTCGCCCTGAGCATTGTTGTTATCGATGCGCCCGAGCAATTCGCCTAGCACAGATGCCTTGGCCGCCAGAATACCAGTGTTCACTTCCTGTATTTCAAGCTGCTTACCGGTGGCGTCTTTTTGCTCAACTATTCCCATGACCTTGCCGGAAGAATCACGGACTATTCGTCCGTAACCGTGCGGATCATCCATGACCACGGTGAGTAGCGCCAGGTTACTGTCCGACACGTCACTGATCAGGCTTTTCAGGGTTTCCGGTTTAGTCAGCGGCACATCACCATAGGCAACAAGGACGGTATCTTCGGGATCCAGCTTTGGCATTGCCTGCTGAACGGCATGACCAGTGCCCAGTTGTTCAGTTTGTTCCACATAATCAACCTCGCGGGTGACAGTAGCCCTGACCTGATCCGCGCCATGGCCTACAACCAGCACGGTTCCCGTTGCACCGAGACTTCCCGCTGCATCGATTACGTGTTCAACCATGGGTTTATGGGCAACCCGATGCAGCACCTTAGGCATCGCAGATTTCATGCGGGTGCCTTTGCCTGCAGCGAGTATGACAACTTTAAGCATCATCGATCCTGTCTGCCTTCTGCGACTTCTAATTGTATAAAACTGGTAACGGCACAGCGGGTTGCCCCTGTAGCATCGGGCAATTCCATGGGTGTCAATTTAAGAATTAGTTGTCGAATTGATAACCACGCCAGGACAATTTTATGACTGTGTAATGAGGCGGGGCGCCGAATATCGAATGATACTCTTCTCAATCGCTAAAAATCGTAACAGATCTGCCAGCTTTCCCGCGTGACCCTATCGAAGCCTCAAAGCCACACATACTGAGCATGTAACCACGCTATTACCTTCAACGATTGGAATACCGGTTACCGGCTGTCCCTTTTCTTCTCCACTTTACAATTCCGCGCAAAGCGGCAGCACACAGAGTGATTGTCAGGAGCTATTCACCATTGGGGCCTGACGACTGCAATAATTGTGCTATCACCAAACCCTGGTTTCCAGGCAGAAATTCTCTCAAACGACAAACTGCGCCAAACCAGCAGAAATTGACTCCGACAAAGCCGGTGGAGTAATCACGACTGCTTAACCAATAAATCCGACTCACTACTGTCACGGGAAGCCAGATCGTTTGGAATTTTAAAATGGAAGGTGGATCCCTTGTCTGCATTGTTCACTGCGTAGATTTCCCCGTCGTGCGCAGAAATTATTTCCCTGCACAAAGGCAGACCCAATCCGGTACCACCGGAACCATCCCGTGTAGTTGACGATTGTGCAAATTTATCAAAAATAGTTTCTATTTCATCTGCAGGTATACCGGGACCGCAATCCTTGATAGAAACAATAGACCATCCATCCTCAATGATTGCATCGAAAGATACGACCCCTGAAGCATCAGAGAATTTAATCGCGTTGCTTAATAAATTCCTGATGACCTGTTCCATACGAATTGAGTCAAACACCTGTTTTAC